>OVAN01011750.1:0-14380 GCA_900406275.1 Anastatica hierochuntica | reverse complement strand
GAAATGCATATGTATCAAAGTTTACCTGACCCAGGTGGTAAGACACATCCAAGTACCCAGCCTTGTTCCTCAGGTTGTTGATAGCAGGGAAGGGGCACCCTGGCTGTTTCATATGCCTCATCAGGGTAGCTAACCCCCAGTTATCATCAAGCACTGAACCTGGATCAGAGTGCGTAAAGCTCCAGGCACCTTGACCTCCTCGGGAAGATGAAGAGGAAGGCCTAGCTGCCTTGTCACCTGAGTTAGAGCGGACCCTCTTGGCCGAAGGATGGTCAGATTCTTGACTTCCCCTGGAGACATGGGTTCTGGCTTCAGTTCTTTGAGGAATGTTATCATCTATAATGGCGACCTCCTTTTCGCGAGAGTCAAGCCCATCGGTTCTTGAGTTTCAGTCCCAACTTCCTTATTCTGAAGCAATGGGGTGTCTTTGATCACGGAAAGAGGAACGGCAGCAGTTGGAGGCCTGGATGAACCATCATCCAGCATCTCTCTGATTGAGGCTCGGAAAGAGCCAGCAGAGGCTTTGTCATTAAAACTGCTGCGGGAGTGAGAGCCTCATGAGGGTCTATTTTGACGAGATCTAGCATCAGTGGACCGGAAAGAAGGTTGAAGAGGCATTTTCTGGGTAGTTTCAGAAGTGCTAATTTCGGTGGAAATGTCGATAGGAACCTCGTCTTCAGAAACTGACCAAAAAAAAATGAAAACTCTTTATTAGCAGTTAGTCACTATGAATCCTAACCAAATAATCAAAAGAGGGGAATCTACCTTTTAGTTGATGAACAGAGACCTGATCAGGGTACGACAGCTGGTAGAGTTCGGGGAAACGGGCTTTACGAATTCTAATAGAGGGAAAAGCGGACCAGTTAGGGGAACCTTGCTTCAGCCTTCTGACTAATGCCCTCACTAACTTGAGAGGGAGCTGAGGAGGGTCCGCAGAACCTGAAAAGGAAACAGAGTACCCAATGAAGAACTAAACAAAGAAAACACAAAACATGAGAGGAAAATGACTTGAAACTGCCCCTAACCAAGGATACGACCCAAAGAGGTGCGCATTACACGACCATCCGGGACTGTGGTAGGATCGGTTTTCACAAAGAAAAACTTTTGTCTCCAAAATTCATCATTAACAGTAAAAGAAAAGATTCTACGACCGGGGCGAGCAGCGAGGTAATAGGTACCTCCAGCCCCCTTGGTCGGATTACTTTCTTTGATTGTGTAAAGGCTAACTAGCTCACGAATTCCGAAACTAATCCCCTCTTCCCGGGACCTAGTAATCAAACCTAGGACCACACGAATTACGGAGGGGCAGAGTTGAGGAAGAGCGAGACCGTAATGATCAAGTAGGTCTAACAACAGAGTGGGAAGAGGAAAGCTAAGATGAGATTTAGAGATGTAATTATCGTGAACACAAAACCAGCCTGGAGGGGCCTGTTCAGGGGTCTCGAGAGGTGAAGCGACAACCAATAGCTCCTTAGGGCCCCCAGCCTTAGCCATCAGGTTAAACACTTCCTGATGAGTAAGACTCGAAGGCTGGTGAGGCCCGAAGGAGACAGCCCAGGCTCCGAGATCATGAGGGCCCGGGTAACCATTTCGGTTTTGATGGCAACAGCGATCGCCTTGTCGACCACCGTTTTCTGCCTCCTTTTACGGTTCCGGGCCTCACGAGGAGCTTGAGAACTTCTGGCATCACTACCGGTAGACTCCATGACAGGAGGAATCGAAAGGGAAGTAGTAAATAGAAGAAAAAAGAAAAAGCCAGAGAGAATTAACAGAGAAAAGATTGTTTCTCGCTAAGAGGAGAACAGAGAAACCTAACCAGTTTTCATTATAAAAGTAAAACGATAAAGTGGCGGAGAAGATGAAGAGAGGGTGTTACCTGGGAGATCGTGGAGCGTGTGATGATGGAGGAGCAGTTAATGACTACTTATAACCTTTCAAATCACTGTGATTCTCGAGGTAAAACTCTTCATTTCCTTTTGACCGCAACCGTCCGATCGAGGGAGATCAATCCCAGCCGTTGAATTCAAAAAGGCGTATCTCCACGTGGAAGATTGGAGGTTATCACAATCATCATCGTATCTAAGCCTGATTTGTGCTTGAACCTAGGGAGGCTCCTACGTTTAGGCACATGGGGCAATTGTTGGGCCAAATTCGCCCATGGCCCATTATCGAAGAATACAAATGATGACTGGGCCGACGAAAGGAGCAGCCCACTATTGGAGCAGAAGCAAGCTGGGAATGACACCGTTTTCGGCCATTGAGAAAGTCGCAACTAACGAGAGATCTCCGGAGAAGATCCAGGAAGCTGGAGACCTAGTCGGGGGAGGAGTCTGAGAGCTATAAGAGGGGAAGGTATCGAAGGAGTTAGGGTTGGACGCCTTCTCGAGATCACGAGGAAACTAGGTTTAATAGTCAGCCTACATTTCTTCTAAAATTCATTCTTTTCTTGTAAAGCATCTTTTTTTAACACTTGTGAATCAAAGAGTACATTTTTATTTCAAGTTCATTGAGTTAGTTCAAACGGGATTCACTCCCACTTGTTCCACAATTTTTCTCCTTAATTCTTTTTGAAGTGATTGTGAGATTTACTCCACTTGTTCTATAGCCCTCACAGGTTTGCAAAGATCGCTCACAAGCTGACATATATGAAAGCCCCACACTCATCATTCTCTGAAAGGTTTATGGTTTCATGAATCGACCTGTTTGTTTAACTTAAGTATTTCTAAGTATTATTAAAATTCAAAATGATAAAATTTTCCACCGTCATTGAAATTTAAATTTTTAGTAAATCAAGTGTATTGACAAGCTAGACACCGTAAATTAAAACCACTTGATTATGTATGTTTGATATGATAGTCGAGCATCCTTAGATAGTTTGTCCGCAGCTGCATTGGCTACCCTCCTTCAGTACTTACATACTTGAAGATTAAAATTTTTAAGACCATAAGTGAGATTATTAATGTCACCAATGTATATTGCCAAGTCTTGGAGTGGGATTGTGCTGACTATCGATGACTTATGCCCCTTAGAGAGCAAGAAATAGTATATGACTTTATTATCTCCACAAAACTCCACAACATCAACGTCAGTTAACTTGGTATACTAAGTACTTCAGGTAACGTTATGGCTTCAGCTTCAATTGGTGATCCAGTTGGGCGAATGGAAGAAAATTCTCGCATCAATAGGCTTCCACGCTTGCTATATGTGAGCCAACCTAAAATCGTTTTGAATTATCATATGTACAAAAATTTATATTTTATAATTATATACAAATATTTATTATATATCTATATATGATTTGTTTTTAAAAAATATATGTATAATGGTATGTGAAACCGTGAAAAAACAAGCTAGATGAAATTCAAAAAGAAAATTGAGCATAGAAGAAATAACAAAATCGGTATTATGAGTTTATAATCTCGTAGTTGAGGTCCATTACACCCAGCGTGTCGTCTATTTTCTTATATAAAAACTAAGATCGGTGTACAACCTTAGTTAAACCTTCATGTTCAGTCAAAAACCTTATAATTTATATCTAAAATTGTGAATCCTCTTTGCTTAAAACCATGGTTTTTGAATTCAACTAACTTAACACGGTGGACATTCGGGTTCGATATATATTTTGAATTTTTTGGGACATAAGATTAAGCTAAGCTACGTTCAGATATTCTCCAAATTAGGGTGGGGTTCAATTTAGATATAATCATATTAGGGATGGGTTGAGTTTAATAGAACATGTGCAATTTGAGTACACCCGAAATAGATTTGGTTTCGAGTTTGATTCACGGTTTTTTTTGAGTTTTCAAAATTTTTTTCGAATATCCATTCATGTTACCGTTGGCAAATACCGTCAGACGGGGTCTATTCGAATAACTTTTATAAATCGGTTTGGATTCGGAATTTTTGGGTCGAATTCGGTTTTACAAAACCACTATATTTCCCGGCCCAAAGAGATCCATTCACATAACATTTATAAATAGATTCAGTTAAGTTTTTTTGTCGATCACCCAACTCAAAACCAATTTGAAAAAACCATTATCTCACTACAAAAAATGTGAGTATTAATAGTGACCGTTAAATGTTATGAGTTTGATACAATAGCATTCTCTAGAACGCTCTGACAGCTCCCGTCATCGTAGGTCGGACACTTTTGATAGTGGACCAGACGTACGTTATAGTTAATTAAACAACGATATCGTTCCTTTATATGCAATTGTTAATATTTATAATAGCGTGTCATAGTGGTTATTAAAACTCATTAGTTATAATTGGGTATTACCTATAGCAGTTTGGTATTCAAATATAGCAAATTCTTCGTGTTATTAATTTATTTTTTAGTTACCATAAAATTTATTAAAATTAATTACGAATTAATTTTTTAAAAATGTAATATATTTTTGGAATATTTGTAATAATAATAACAAAAATAATTAATTCATAATATAAAAACTAAAAAACATTTCCATGTTTACAAAACCATAAAACATTTCTATGTTTACAAAAACAATCAAACCTATTAAACATTAGCTAGCTAGACTGTCAATCTACCACTAATAACCCTTCATAGTCATCCCTAACATAAACACTATCATCATCAGAACTTTCACCATCCAAATCATTGACTTCTTTGACAGGCAAAGTTGCACCGCCTAAATCCTCCTCTGTTTCCAACTCATGATAGCCTCTAGGTGGTGCTCTCATAACAACATAGCAATTTAAAGAATCATCTCCCCTACAGTAGAAAACTTGTTTTCTTGAGAAGGTAGGATGAATGGATCTTTCAAATATGCTGCTTGGTTCATATGAAGGTTCAAAAGAGTGATGGCATTTTCTTCCTTCACATTGTTCCCTGTGTTAGCCCAATTGTTTTTAAACAGTGGTACTTTGAACATGTGATAGTCCATAAGTAGAATCTCCTTTATCACTCTATAATATGTAAGCATATCAGCCCCTTGTCTCGTACCTCGAGCACTTGATCTACACATGCTAAATGCTTCATAAGTTACTCCACTGTTTTCTATCTTCCGGTTAACTGCATTTGTATGAAACCACTGCCCATTAATGACAAATCCTCTATGTGCTAAAGCAACATTTCTTAGCCCAAATACCAACCACCTTATCTCCTTAGAATGAGTTTCTGTTGAGTTTGAGTGAACCCGCCGCGTGAAATCAGAACATTATCATCAAGCTATCATAGTAAAATGATAATCATGAAAACTAGTCATCAAGCTAACAAGTTGTACGTACTAAAATGATAATCAGAACATGATCATCAAGCTAACAAGTTTTACCGAGAAAATTAGTCATCAAAATATGAATTAGCTAAATTAAAATCAAAACATGATTATCAAGCTAACAAGTTGTACCAAGAAAACCCGTCATCAAGATATTAATTAACTAAACTAAAATTTGGAGATGTTCTTCAATCTAACAAGTTGTACGTACTAAAATCATAATAAAGAAAACCAGTCAAGATGAAAACCTTTTTTTAACCCATTGTGCAAACTGCTTAGTATGGTTTTTTCACAACAAAATTTTCATTTCTAGCACATCGAGCATTATTAGCTTGCAGTTCTTCCAAATGCATCATGATTTTACATTAAACAACATTTATGAAAATAAAATTATAATTATAATTAGCTGAAATTGAAAAAGTAACCACTTAGATGACATAGGGATCCATAGATGTCATGTTCATTAAAACATAGCGATGTGCAATGTCTCTATCTTTATGAAAAAGGGTAACATCTATACTCTTCTGCAGTGGTCGACCTTCGATCACAATCCTATCATCCTCAATATCTTCATTACGATTAATTGTTTCTTGAACTGATATTGAATCTTGAACGAACTCTAAAAAAAATGCAATGCATTCTCTAGATAAATACCCCTCAGCCATACATGCTTCTGGCCTTGTGTGATTCTTAACATAAGCCTATAGTATTTTCATGTACCTATAACTCAGTCAAAAAATATGAATATTAGTCAAACATCATTGCAGGAAATACATATATTGAAGCAAATGAGTACATAAGGCTTTCGAAGGGATACATCTAGCGGAAGTGTACTAGTCCTCCAAACGTGCCTCTTTTGATAGATGTATTGGAAGGTGGAACATCATATCAAAAAGGGATGGAGGGAAGAAGCGCTCTAGTTGACACGTTGTTTCAACAAACTCTGTCTCCATTAATATAAGTTTCTCCGAGTCAATGATACGCTGACACAATCTGTTCAAGTAATTGCATAATTTGTTTATGGCAATGCTAGGCCTTCTATGTAACAACCCTCTTAACGCAGCTGGTAACAAGTTCTGTACTAGCACATGATGATCATGCGACTTTGAACTACCTACATTAGGAGGGTTAACTGAAAAACTAGTAGCAATAGTACCACAACAACCACCAGGACCTCTAAACTTAGATAACCTTTGGCAAAAAAGGTCTTCTCTTTCTTTGTTAACCAATAGGCTATGGAGTTAAGTATGTTTTCTTTCCCCTAACCTCTGTGTGCAAGTAATTTATGATTCCAATATCTTCTAAGTCTTTTCTTGCTTTCAAACCATTTTTTGACTAAGCACTTTGCATCAAGATAGACAATATAGCATCGGACACATTCTTTTCTACGTTCATCACATCAATATTGTGACGAACATGCATATCCTAACACATTAAACAAGAAATTGTTAGGCATATTCGTATACAACAATAAGAGAATATAGTTTAGTTACTCTACTTTACCTTCTAGTAAGGTAGTTCAAAGAATATTGATCTCTTCTTCCACCGCCATAGATCATTTGATTATTCACACTCTTCTTCGTGAACCATCTCATCATCTTCCAACTATGTTCTTTTTCTTTTACTTTCCTTATCTAGAGGTCTTCCAAAATCATTCCTAAACGCTTTTAGTGTCTCATATATTTCAGCACCAGTTTGTACCATATTGGCATTCTCTGCGTCAATAGTGTTGACAAACCAACCTTTTTATATCTATAAGGATGGCCAGGCGGTAGTCTCTTTCTATTTCCCATGTATACATACTTACGGCTAAACTTAAGCCACCTAGAAGGTGTACCCTTTCCACATACATTGCATGCTTGTTTTCCCTTCACTTTATATCCAGAAAATGACCCTAAGGCTGGATAGTCACTGATACTCCAAAGAATCAAGGCTCTAAGTTTGAAATTCTCCTTATCAAATGAGTCATACACTTCAATACCTTCAGCCCACAAATCTTGTAAATCTTCTATCAATGGTGCTAAGTAAACATTTATGTTATTACTAGGAGTTGTTGGACCAGGGATAATCAAAGTCAACATTATATTCTCAGCCTTCATACACATTGTTGGAGGCGTGTTATAGTTCACTAAAAACACTGGCCATGTGCTCTAATTGGTGTTCTGAATGGAGAAGGTTTCATCCCATCTGTAGAAATTCCAAGTCTAAGGTTCCTTGGTTCAGCAGCAAAGTCTAGCCATTTATCATTTCCTTGTGCCCAAGATATAGAATCGACGGGGTGTCGCATTGTACCATCTTTAGTGGCATTGGTAGAATGCCAACGCAAATCTTCAGCCATCCTTTTTGATCTAAACATCCTCCTAAATTTTTCCTTGATTGGAATATATCTAAGGATCTTCACTGGAATCCCTACCTTTATCTCATTACTGTGTTTATCCTTTTCCCATCTTGAAACTTTGCATCTTGAACAACTTTTTAGCTTCTCAAACTCCTTCCTATATAGTATGCAATCATTCTTGCAAGTATAAATATTGTCTTAGCCGAAACCAAATATCTTCAGAAACTTTTTGATTGCATTTTTACTCTTTGGAAGAACATTGTCTTCAGGTAGCATGTCATGAAATAAAACCAACAGCTAATCAAAGTAGTTCTCAGACACACCACTTTTAACTTTGAATTTTAAAGTCCCATGATTGCTGAAACGTTTGTGTATTTGATACAATCAAAGTACACTGGAGTTTCAGTTTCTCTTAACTTTTTCCTAAATTTAGTTTCCTCTACTGTTTCATCATCATCATTTGCCTTTACCCCATTGTCATTCGTCTGATTTGGATTACCTTCACCCATACAGAATGATATCTTCAACAAATTAAATGCCTAAGATTAAAGAGCATTATCTTTTGTAGAATCTCTTTTTTTCACCATGAATACTCCAACAAGAACTCTTATACTTCTTATCTGTACCCCTAATCACTAAATGTTCAACTATTTTATCTACTAACCGATGGAATAAATTGCGGCAATCTCTCCAAATATAGCATTTTAGACAGATTAGCCAATCTTCTTGTTGATGAATTCACAAAATTTTGCTCCCTCTGAGTACTCACGACTAGTCCTACATGTTAAATCGAAAAATACAAGATAGCTTTCTTTCATCTACCACAAGTTCAATCGGTGAATGCAAGTTAGCTCGAGAGATTTGAATTTATACCTTGGCAGCCAAATCCATGCCATATCCATTTGAAAAGGATTTAGCTCGATAGTGATGGATCCGTTCTGAAACGATGGAGATGGATTTGTTTTTCTGACAGAAGGAGATGGATTTCCTCTGACACGATTTGTGTTAAGTTCTTAAGTTTGTGTTAACCTTTAATGATTTGTGTTAAGCTCTAACAAGATGTGTGTTAACCCTAAACTTTTTGTGTTATATTTTGAAATTGCTCTGAAAGTTTTTTCATTTGTTGACGAGACATGTCCAAATTTTCCTTTTGATTTTCCCGCAAAATCAAAAATAAGAAAGAACGGCTCAGACCAAAGTTGGCGAGAAAAATCCAGCGGTGTATGATACACCACGTGTGCAATAAGAATGAACGACTCAGATCAAAGCTGGAGAGACACATCTAGCGGTGTAGGATTTACCATGTTTGTAATCTCGGGGTATATTGTTCATTGGCCAGATTTTTTCCTTGTAAATCCCAAAATGTTGACAAAAAAAATCCCAAAATTACCATATAAAATCAGTTATATATCAAAAATATAATTTAATCTTTTAAAAAAATTTAAAATACAATATTATACTAATACGAATAAATATTTAAATTTTAAAATATTATTTCTTATATTTGCAAAATTTTAAAAGTAAAAACAAATACTACAAAGTAGTACTATAACACTCTAACTTATATGTTCATATACACTAAGACTTAGTTGTAGGTACAAAGGATTCAATCGCCAAATCTTATAGATAAATAAAAACTATTGTACTTATACGAATCAATGTTTAAATTTGAAAATATTAGTTCTTAAGTTTCTTATATTTACAAAATTTTATATGATTTTCTTAATTTATACTATTGTACTTATATGAATCAATGTTTAAATTTTTAAGAAACTAATTCTTATACTTATATTTTAAAATATATTTCTTATATGATTTTAGGGTTTAGGACCTAAGACTTTAGGGTCTAGGGTCTAAGACTTTAGGGTTTAGGGTTTAACTTTATGGTTTAGAGTCTAAAACCTTAAGGTTTAGGGTCTAAGAATTTAGAGTTTAGGGTTTAACTTTAAAGTTTAGGATATAAACTTTCGGGTTTCAGGTCTAAACTTTTGGGTTTAAATTGGCAATTATATTATATTATATTACATAATATTATATTATATTACATTAGCTAATATCGGTCACATTATATTACATTACAAAAAGTATTACAAAATGTACCAAAATACAAATTTGAGTTTTACGTTTTAACATGAACAATAACCAGAAATACATAACCTTGACTTAGGTTTCAAGTGAACAAAAATTTATCATTTGGCTATGTCACAGCTTAACATATTGCATCAAAAATGTATGCAATCTCATAATTTGGTCTCCACATCTTTGCATTACCAATCATAGCCACTTCAACCCAAACATTGCTTGCATTTGGACCTAGGGTAAAAAATGGCACAAATATTTTGATTCTTTTTAAGCTTCTCTCCCTTCAGCTACCTTGCGTTTACTGTTGTTGCAATCTAAAAGAATACACTTCTTATTTGCACTTTTGGTGGAACTAGTGTTGTTGCCTAGACTCTACAATTCAAAGCAGATAATAGAAGCAAGTTCCAACATCAATCAAAGATCCAATATCAATAAACATACGAACAAATAAAATAACTTCATTTCAATAACATACCACTGCTTTTTCTTGGCAGGTTTCGTAGGTGATGCTTTTTTCTTGGCTGCAGATTTCGTAGGTGTTGCATCTGCAGTGGTTATAGTCATGACTTCAACCTTTAATATTGGCCATGTGATTTTCTCGTTACTTGCATCACCAATCAAAAACATATCAGCAGTAGGCCTCCACAAATGAGCATTATCATTAAACACCTTCGCAACTTCAATACTAACAACATTTGAACCTAGAGGTATATTATTAACCATATGTTTGGAATTAGATGAGCACACGATACCTTCAGAAATAACCTCCTCGTATTCATTAGTCCAATCATAACTTTTGCATCTTCGAGTTTCTTCTTCCTTGGTTTGCTAAAATGTAAAAAAACTAAAGATTAGAGATATCTTGGATACTTCTGGAGAAGAAAACAAAATTGGAAAAATTTACCATGGATACATCTCGAGAAGAGATTCAATCATGAGACACATCTGTTGAAGAGACTGGATCCCTGTCCAAAATCACTTTATCTATTGGCCAAACCATTTGCATCTCACAACTTGCTGAAGAGATAACACTTATGTTGTAGGCCTCTAGAGAGAAGCTTTTAAGGTTAATACATAATTAACAGGAATAGCAACTGCATTAGGACCAATTGGTATACGACCAATTTTGTACATCAGTTCAGCAGAGCAGAATTCTCCTTCACCAATAACAACATCTCCTGAATCAAACTAATCCAATATTTGTACTCTCACTCCTTCTTTGAAACCACCACTAGTCTCAGATGTTTTATGATCACCATTACTTTTCTGACAGAAGGAAAAAGAATTATTAAAATGTCATAAGACCAGTTGACTTAATGTCATGAAAATACTTACCTTCTTTCCAACTAAGTCTCAGACCATGCCAATTAACTCTTCAATCTCACTTTGCAAATCAGCAATCCTTGCGTTTCTAGATTGCAGAAATGCTAGCTTAGTAGCCGTAATCTCTCTGCCAAACCCCCTTACTTGGCCAAGTTTATCTTTTCCCGAAATCTTGCTCAAAGCCATTTGACTATCAAGCGATTGTATTTTGTTCATGATAAAAACATTTTTACACAATATAACACATTGATCATAATCCATTAATTATACACAAGATAAGAAGTTTTAGAATTCTTACAATAGTCTCAGCAAATTGAGGCTTCACATGTCTACCATAAACATTAATGTGTCTCGTAATCCATAACTTACTCCTTCTTAGGTTACTAGGGTCTTTACTCTTTTTTTCTATACAAAATATAGACATATTTGAGTACCATTTTATTATAACAAGTTGTACAATATATAGATGTTTGAGTACTCTTTTTACCATATCATAAGCTAATTGAAGCATTCCTTTGCGGCTGGTGGTATTTGGAATCTGATTTCTTCTTAGCTCTCTGTACTTGTTACTTATTTCCTACAATATAAATATGAGTAGGAATAAATATATAAGACATGATCTATAAACAAGAAAGTAACTTATTAAAACATGAATAATTAACCGTGAAAGTTTTGGTAGCCTTGCTCGTAACCCAAGAGTTCCATACTTGAACGGATGGGATGTTGTTGGGTTTTAAATCTATTCTCTGAGCAGCACTCTTTGCTCAAGTTTCTCAACTGCTTGTGTCACTAGTCTTGACTTTCCAGCCCTCCACAAATTTCTCAACTGCTTGAAAATAACAGCTTTCTGCCACTCTTTTTGCAAGTTCAACCTCCCTGCATCAAAATATGCAAAGGTCAAACATGTTTATAATTTCATAGTTATTAACAAAATTTAGTTGCATATATATCTGAATTTCTTCCCACATTGTGTATATTGTCAATGCATCAAGTTTTCTCCAATCAAAAAATGTTACCGGAACGTGTTCCCTCACAAGAGGACCAATAAAAGATGATAGTGTTACTAATCCAGCTCCAACATGATCACCAAAGTCAGTGAATGTAACTACAACCTTTTCATGAGGATTTTCAGCCACTTTACGCATCTTTGTTGGTCCTCTTTTTTTCATTACATCCTTTGGTAATTTAATTCCTTCCGTACTAGAAATCTCATCATTGTTAGCATTGCTAACTCCATCTTTTTCCATGTTGACAGCTTCTTCTTAATTCTCATTCTCATTGTAATTCTCTTTATGTATCTGTCAACCATCTTCTTCCATATTGTCAGCTTCTTCTTCATTCTCAATTTGTTCTTGTCTAGTCAAACAACCTTCTGCTTCTTTCTACTAAATTTCTTTTTCATCTTCAAACATTACTTTCTCAGCCTCACCCTCATCATCTTCATCAACCTCAACATCTTCTTCCACAACATCTTCTCTTAAGGCATCATCTATCATATTTTCTAATTCAGCATCAACTGCATCAATGGAAGCTTACAAGTTAATAACTTGCGGTGTAACATCTTCTACCTCATTAGCTTGAGTGGCCACTTTTTTGTTTCTACCCCTTCTTCTCTTAGTTTCTGGTAAATTCTTTTTTGAGCAGTCATTGTCTTTTTGTTATATTCTTATTCACCTTTACTGTTGTTCCGTGTGTAGCCTCCAAGCCTTGATTACGTCTACTACGACGAATACCAACTTGTTCTCCTCCTCTTGTCTTTGTTATTTCTAAAACTGATAAACGAAAAATAGCTGCATAGTAAATCTCAGATTCAATCAAAATCAAAACTTTCAGCTGCATAGTGAAAATCTTGTTTCATTACTTACAAAAAAAACATAATGAAACTAAAAGTCAATCAAAATAAAAAAAACTTCCACATGCATGTTCATATCAAAACCCAAAATCAAAATCGTTTTCCATTCTTTTGTAGATAGATTAACAATCAAAATCGAACTACATAAATCGATAGAACCCAACATGCATACAAATCAAAACCTCAAGATCGATGTCTCTAAACCTCCATATCATAATAAAGAAGCGATATCGATGGGAAAGAACAACAAAGCTACGATTGAATGAGAACAAACATTATTGAAGCTTTGATTCGAGAGAACTCTCTGGATTTTTTTAGAAACAATGAAGAAAGAGGGTTTGGTTTTCTGAGAAACAATGAAGAAAGAGTTAATTTGGGACTCGACGGCTGTGTATAAATCCTGGTCAAATATTATTTTAAGGTATTTTTACTAAAAATTTGAGATATTTTATATTTAAGATAGCGTTTAATTTTGGATTTGCAATGGTAAGGTGTTGGCACTTAGCAAATTAACACGGCTAAAAATTTTTTTTCCCGTGTTAATAAATATAGCGATTTAAAATAACATGTAACATCCCTAATCCGGGTAGGGAGTTAACCAACCGGTCCAAAGCAAATCTTTTCGCAAAATCACCAACTTCACTTTAAACGTCACTTCTAACATAAACCTGCAAGACAAACACAAACGGAAAAAAGAAAAAAGGGAGAGGGATGAGTGACTTCCCGACAACAAGTCACTCAGTGAGAACCTACACTAGACCTCCTCATCTAGAACCTAATTTAGCCCAGAAGTCTAAACCTAAACCGCAACCAACAAACAAGCACCTAACGTGTTGCGCAAGCAATCCTTACCAAACATGACATACAATTATTCTCATCACCTAACGATATTCTCTACCTAACTCTATATTTCAAGCAATCAAATCACTCGCCACACACTTCTCATTCTCTTTCTCTTTCTCTCTTTTCTCATCCTAGGTCCAGGGCCCTTCTCTTCCCCCTTCCCCTTCTCAAGCACAATCACGCTCCCACTGGGTANCCCCCCCCAACTCCAGGGTACTTCTTCCTTTTTCCCCTTTGTCCAATAACAGCCCAATATCCAAACCATAGGTATATCACCAGTTTAACATGCAAGTTCATATTTCTTTCGCAATTCTCAAACAATGCCGGTTTATCCTAATTTATCATTTAAACAATTCTAAGTTCTCATCACATCAATTACCTTCATCTACCTATGCTCGACTTAGCGACCAAACACACAATCGCACTCTAGGCGTATAGGATATCATATCACATACACTACAAGAAAACAGACAGGTAGAGACGGAAATATTCGTCTCTAATTCGTCGCTAACTAGTTTTAGCGACGAATTAGAGAGGAAGAAGAAATTGTCGCGAAACGTGAGTCGCAGATTTTTTTACTCGCTATTTCGTCGCTAAATCAGAGACGAGTCGCTTTGCGTCTCTAATTCGTCGCTAAATTAGCGACGAATTAGAGATAAAATTTAGCGAGAAATTAGAGACTAACAATATGAAACACTACTTTTGAAC
>OVAN01011749.1:0-14382 GCA_900406275.1 Anastatica hierochuntica | reverse complement strand
GAAGGCTACCTTTTGTGAAGCCATGATGTGGGCAACTTCTCACATAACCACCAAGTCTCTCCCACGCTTCTCCAAAGGTTTCCTCTAATCCTTTCTTGAAAGAGGCAATGTTGGTTCCAAACTTGGTAGTCCTTTTGTGAGAGTAGAATCTTTCAAGAAATCGCTTCTTGCATTCTTCCCACGTGGTCATGGTTGAGCTTTTGACACTTCTTTCCCATTGAGAAGCTTGACCATCCAAGGAGAACTAGAAAAGAGCGAGCTTTACTAGGTCCTCAAGGACTCCTTTCAACCTAACCATCTCACAAAATCTCTCCAAATTGTAGAGATGTTCGATAGGATCTTCCTCATTGAGCCCAAAATATCGCAAACTTTTTACCAATCCAATAAAACTATGCTTGATTTCAAAGTGAGGAAGGTTGTGTTGAGGACATCTTTTTCCCATTCTTGTAGGATTGGTGAAAGGCGTGTCAAAATCCCCAATTAGCTCTTGAAGCAATTAGTCCTCTTGAAAGTGGAACCTTGCCATTACACACTCATTGTCATTCCCATTCCTCATACCAATTCTTGATTCTTCCATGCCCAAGTTAACTCTTTGCACATTTATATCTCTTTAATTCCTTGGATTCATTACCTCGTAAAGCTTAATAACAAACACAAAAGCAAATAGACTAGTTTGATACTTAAAAATAAAAGCTTAGTCTCAAAAAGAATTGAAATCTCAAAGGTAAACTAGAACTAGCTATATTGGCTCCCGAAAACGGCGCCATAAACTTGTTGTGCGATTGTTTATTCAAACAAATCACAACGAAGCTTTAAAATTTATAAAAGTTTGTTTCCTTACAATCACACAATCCGCAAATGCTCGGATATGTTATTGTAGTACTTAGGGGTCAAACCACAAGGAGCGCGTCAAACTAGAATAGTCTAAACTTTTAGCATCCACAATCCCTCCTAATCTAAGCGAATCAAGAAGGTTTGGGGATCCTAAAAATCTACTAAGAAATGCAAAACAAAAGCAATAACATAAACAAGATAGAGAAAGAAAATCAAGAAAGAAAATTACGCAAAAGGAACATATAGTTTAAGAAAGAAAATTACGCACAAGGATTAAAGATAAATAAAGTGATCGATCAAGAGTGAGTGTAATTTAAGAGACTAGTAAGATGGTAATCTATGACCAAAGACATCTATAGCTTACTCCACTCTCATGGTAGTAAACCATTTCCTATATGAAGCAATCACTCAACTCTCACTTATTGGGATTGAAAAATCAATAAGAATAATTAAGAATAGGTACATCTAGTCACTAAACTCTCATTGACTAAGCTAAATTTAGCATGAATAAGGTTCTCTTAGACATTTCACCGAACACCTCCCGGGCATGAAATGCATACACATCAAGTTTCATTCAAATCAAGCATTAAGGCCTCCTAATCCATTAGAAACTAAAGATAAACTATCCCTAACCGCACCATTACAATCCTATCTAGCCAAATCTCAAACACACATGATCCATCTAAAGAGCCTACTCAGAGAGCATGAAAGAAAAGAGAATAGAGATGAGAGACATAAGGATAAATAATAGGTAAATGATTCAAGATACATAAATGTAAAGAGAGACTCTTGATCTTAAAGATCAGGAGAATAAACTTAAAACATCCAAGAAAAAGTTGAAAAGTTGATAAGAGAAGAGAAGTTATGTTCTTAGAGGCTAAGAGGGATTTATACTAAAAGGGGAAGAGAGGGTGTCCTAGAAGCAATAAAACTCGTCAAAGTGTGTTGTCGTCGCCCAAAAGTGGGCTACTGTCAACCTTGATGTCGACTACAGCTCACTTTGGGCAGCACAACTCCCAACTTGAGCAGTCATCGACCTCAAGTGAGCTGCTGGCGACCTTGAGGTCGCCAGCTGCTCACTTTGGCAGCTTGTGCTTTCTTCTTTCATCCTTTTTTTGCCCGTTTTGGTTCTATCTTTTCCCATAGCATTTGGCTCCTATTTTTCTTAATTCATTAGCTCCAAATCCCCTTTGAATCCATCTCTAGGGCCTCCACGAGTCCACTCCAAAGTTGCACCTACAAATGTAAAACAATGATATGCAAATGCAATATGATCCTAAACTAGACTCTAGACTCAAACTTATGGATTCTTAGACTTATGTGCTATATATACAACCTAAATGTGGATCAAACTAAACCAAAATGAACCAAAATATGCAAGAAAATATGTACACAACACCAACGTGATGAAATACCTAGCTGAAATAGTGACCCAGCTGGCGAAGAAAAATCAAGTAGCCAGTAAAAATGATGTCCCCCAACACAAGAGAGACACATCCAAATGGTGCGATTTTCACCATGACCACGATCACCTAATGGAGGATTGCTTCCAGCTAAGGTTTGAAGTGAATGAGTTGCTCTAGAAGGGATACCTACAAGAGTTTTTCTCGGACAAAGCAAAGGTGCTTATTCATGAGTAGAACAAGAATGACATACCCATGGGGCCAAGGCCTAATTCGCGAAGGCAAGATCATGTCATCAACTTCATCACCGGAGGGTTAGAGGTAATCGGAGAGACAATCTCTGCTGCCAAGAGAAGCACTCGCGCTCCGATGATCCACCATAGAGTAGATGCCATGGAAATTAGCAAAGAACCGAAGAAGAAGTGATAACTCCGCACCATGATGCCCTGGTGATATTGTTAAAAGTTGCGAACTGCCTCATGAGGCGTATCCTCATAAACAATGACAGCTCAACTAATATAATCTTCACCAAAGCCTTCGAAGGCTTAGGACTAGACGAAGAAGAGATCACCAGAAGGTCCACTTCTCTAGTCAGATTTAGTGGCGAAGTGAAACAAACCATCTGAGAAGTAACCCTACCAGTATACGCCGGTGGTATCAATCAAAGGACCAAGTTCCTCATTATGGATTGCTCTTTGACGTAGAATGCAATAATTGGGAGGCCCTGCATACATGATATGAAGGTCGTTCCATCGAGACTACAATAATCCTTGAAGCTCCCAATGCCTAGGGGAATAAGTGAGATCAGGAGAGATCAGGAATGGGCTCGCTCATGTTATCGTACGACCCTCAGAGCCTTCACTCCAAAGACCAACTCAATGGTCGCAACCATGGAAATCTCTGTCGAGGCATTGCATAAAGAAAGCAACCCTCGAAGAACAATATCGGATACCGGTCAGGGGGGCAAGGTGATAGCTCAGGATTTCACCTGAGATAAAACTGTAAGCGCACGTATATACGTTGTAGTTGTTCGGGATCGAATCCACAGAGACCAAAGGTAGCACGAAGAAATATCAGATAACACAACGAGCTAAGGCTAAAAAGATGTCTTTAAAGATGATGCAAATATTGAATTAACAAAGCAAATAAATGCAGGCAGCAACAAAGAATATGTAAATCAATCAAGGAAGTGTTGGGCATCGGGTATTCTAAGGGAAAAAAATTCATTGTTGATTCAAATTATAAAATAGGGAACAAGTTAAGAACCGTCTTGAACTCAAATTCTAATTTAGAACTGATCTACTTCCGTAGTATCAGCGCCCTATGTATAAGAAATCTCGAGACTAACTTCCGTTGACCTACAATTTCTAATCATGCATTACTAACAGATTCGATATGTACACATTTCACTTAAACGTCAACTTCCATTAGCTTAAGAAGAATTGCTCATCTAAGATTCTTTCACGCATTTAAAGAAACATTTTCCAAGCATTGAATTACCTAACAACGGAAACTAAGTGATCAGTTCAGTTTCATACTTTACGATCAATCAAAGATGAAGATCCATTAGATTAAATCCATAATCATGCAATTCTATATCAACAACTCATGAATCCCTATGTGAGAATCCATAACCCAACGAATAGACTACTCACTCATAGTAATTGCAAAAACACAAATCAAATTCATGAGAGAATGATTGTATTAAGCATAAACAAGAGTAAAAAGGGTTCAAAAACTTCTTGAATCGAAGAACAAAGAGGCTTCTTCTCCATAGGTTACAAAATCAATCTATGCCCTCGAAAACTCTCTAAAACTCTCAAAAAGTGCATAATGAAAGCTAAAACACGACTCTAGGTCTTTTGATAGCAATCCAATTCGAAATAAGTTCGGTCTGGATCTTAGTAAAATCGGTTCGCAATTCCTGACNCCATGGATATGGATCGGTCGATCCTTGTCCAAATTTCTGGATATTTTCCAGCTTTTTCACGAACACTTCGTTTGATTCTTGAAATCCATCAAAAATGCATTATTTTCGGACATTCAAGCTCGATTCCTGTAAAAATAACAAAGAACACAAATCAGCGCCAAAACGATCTGAGTACATACTAAACATCATAAATCTCGTGTAAAAACCGTAGTAAAAGCCACTAAAATACTGACACATCAAATCCCCCAGACATGAATCTTTGCTTGTCCTCAGGTAAAGGAAACGAAGACTAAGCCTGCGGGAAAGGAAACTCAAAAACCAATTTGACCGCATGCTTTCAGAAAACCTTGCTTTGCGCTACTTTCGCTAACCATAAGGACTCAGAATAGTTAGAACATTTTCCCCAAGAATCACTGCATAACCTCCTAAGCCCATCCATACTCTAAAATATGGACCTGCAAACTAAGCTTCCATGTTAATAACTCTCTACATTCAATTAAAATGGGCGTGAAACTTTTCACCAAGGAACTCATAATCAAGAAATCAGGCTAGGTATTCAAGGCTTTTTAGTGGTGAGGCTTGATTGTTTCGGGTATCAAAAACTGCGTCAAAATGCAAGAGATTATGCAAAATCACAGGCGAGAAAGAGTATATTGATATCCATGTCCCCTAACTACCCAAGTACAAACCACCAATCAGAAAAAACCAAATATGTGCGTTCTTCAGGGTGAATCTAATCAACATAATAATATGCAAATGCTAATTTCTAAACTAGATATACGGAATTTTAAATTAATTTTCGTTTTTTTTTCAGAACGAAAATCTGGTTCAAATTAGCAAATCAATGACGTTTTTACACTCTAAACCACACATACATCTTGAAGAAATGCAACATATCCATCTAAACCACCTAAACACCCAACACCAAGAAATTAGACACTCAGGACCATGTCTAAACCACCTAAAATGTACAATCCTAAATGATGGGGATGTAATCCTGAATGATGGGGTTTGATTCCTGATTTTAAGTTCCTGGATCAAAGCATTTAACTTTCATTAGTAAGCCAAATAAGATTTCTGGTTGGGAGTTTGGTCATGAGTTATTCTGGTTTTCCTGCGCTAAAAGTCCAAATGAAATGGTTATTGAATATAAATAAAGTCNTAATGCGCAGAAATAATAGTCTGAAATCATCATGAAACATAAACAATCCATAAACTGACTCAATAAAAACATCAAAATGACTCAAACAACACCAACAAAAAAAGAAAAACATTAATAACCTCCCCCAGACTTATCTCATACCGTCTCGGTGTGTAACAAATTCAAGGAAAGGGTAAGTAGAAATAAAAATAAAAATAAAATCAAGATCAAAAGAAAAAAGGAAAAAAGTAAACTTACCTGAAAACGTGTGATATAGCCTCGTAATTGAGACAGGGATCGACTGATCCCTGTTCGTCTGTCTGGTGATCTTTTTCCTGCAAATCAAAGGCTAAAAACACGAAAAACGTAAAAAGCACCAAAATCCAAAGTACAAAAGCCAAAAACACTACAAACTAACTAAAAAGAAAAAGAAAACTACCTAGTGGGTTGCCTCCCACTCAGCGCTTGTTTAAAGTCACGAGCCTGACTGTAGTGGCGATGGATCAATCTGGAAAGGCCTTGGAACTCGCCCCCGAAGCAAGCTCCACCTGCGAAAATCTTCAGCTCAAGGATGCTGCTCATAGCCTTCTTCTTAGCAGCTACTCCGTTCTCTTTAAACACTAGTGTAAAGATGACTCTTACCTTGGAGAAAGGTCTGAATCTACCTTTATGCTTCACTTTGTACTCAATAGCACCTCCATCGCATCCTAGAGGGATCGAAGTCAACTCAAAACTCTCCGAAATATTATGCTCTTTCTGCTTCACCTTCACCTTCTTTTTGGTTTTGAGTTTTCTCACTGTAGAATGAATGTCTCCATCCGAGACTTCTTTGACGTCATTCTTTTCATTTATCTCCAATGCGCCTTTACTCAATAAACCATTCTATTTGTCAACTCGTGATAAAGAAATTTGGAACGACTCTTCATTGTAAGGTTCGTTCATAGCCTCCTCAGTAACTTCAGTCAATGTGTCAACCCAAAATGTTTGCCCATCTATGGTAGGCTTCTTGGTTGACTTCTCGAGATCGAAGCGCACATCTAGCTTACCCAATTGCAGATCAATCTGACCATTATGGACATCAATCATCGCTCTAGCAGTATATAGGAATGGTCTACCCAAGATGATAGGATCCTTTGGTTCTTCATCAAGTTCAAAGACTACGAAATCAGTGTATACATAGCCTTTCCAAACTCGAACAGGAATGTTATCGAGAATACCTATGGGCTTCAGGATAAATCTATCAGCAAGTATCAAGGACATCTTCGTGGGCTTATAGTTCACCATATTCAGCCTCTGTGAGATAGACAGCGGCATCAAGTTAACTCTAGAGCCCAACTCACACAGACATCTCTTGAAGGTAAGAAATCCAATTCTGCAAGGCGAAACGAAAGGATCTGGATCTTCGCATTTCTCCGGTGTGATATTTTGAAGAATTGTGCTAAACTCTGTAGTAAGAACTTATACACCTTTTTCTAAGGTCATGCGATCTGAGAGAATCTCTTTTATGTATCTCTTAAGAGATGGTACCATCTTGACTGCCTCAACGAAAGGCAATCGCACATGTAATTCACCAACTAGATTCTTTAGCTTTTCATACTCGCGCTCCTTGATCTTTTGACGGGTTCTGGAAGGATATGGAGGCTCCGGTATGTAAGGCGGGGGTGGAACATACTCATCCTCAACCTCCTATGCCTTCGTTTCATAGAGAAAATTAGATACCTTCTTGTCATGACAGGGATCGATCGATATAGTGACAGGGATCGATCGATACAGTGACAGGGATCGATCGATCCTTGTCTTTTTTTTTTCAGATCAATCGATCGCTTCAGATGATCATTCAATCATTAAATCTCACAACTTTCTATGGACTTCTGAGACATGGATTGATCGATCCAGGGGCATGGATCAACCGATCTCTATCCTAGACGATTTTTCAATCGTTTTTTCACTTCAACCTGTGATAGCATTGCAGTACTCCTTCGAATTCTTCTCTGGTTTGGCTAGAATAACACCTAGGGGAGTTTTGTTGCTCACAGAAGTCTGAGAAACTTGTGTTTCCAGAATCTTCATTCGAACACTCATAGCCTCAAACTTCCCATTGAGATCACTGTACATGCTATCGACTTTCTGATTGATCTCTGCAGCAGACTTAGTTTGATTCTCCAACACTTGGTGGAGCATTTGTTTCAGATCAATGACTTGAGAAGACGCAGAGGACTGTCCCTTGTTCTGATTCTGATACCCCGACTAATAGTTGTTCTTGAATTCTCCTGTACCAAACTGCTTATGCTGATAGCCACTGTTCCCGAAGCTACTGTTATGATTCTTGTTCAGAAAGCCAGAGTTGAAGACACTCTGATTCTAATTTTATGGCTTGTTCTGGGACAAGTTTTGTTAGTTGAAACCTCTGTTACCAAAGTTTCCTTGACCTCCAATGTAATTCACATCTGCCTGTCCACCATTCAGCTCGTCAGACATGAATTCCTTATACATCTGTCCCATCTTCTGCTCTTGAAGCACAAGTGTATCGTTCTGTTTACAAACAAAGTTCACTCCCTGTTGATCTCTCCTCATTAGCTCATCGAGCTTTGTCTGCATATCATCAATTCTCTTTGCATCTGATGACACGACTCCTCTACCTTGATCATAGTCTGATCTACGATTGGCTTGACTATTAGCCATGTTATTCACCAACATGTAAGTTTCTTCCACAGACTTGGTCATGAAATCACCATTGTTCGCGGTGTCCATTGCATTCTGATACTTCTCCTCAACATCATTATAGAAGATGTTAAAGAGATTCCAATCTGAAAACCCATGATAAGGACAATCATTGAGGTATTCTCTAAATCTTTCCCAAGCTGCATGAAAGCTCTCAGCACCCAGTTGGTGAAATCCAGCAATCTTTTTCCGGAGTGACATAGACCTTGATTTTGTGAAGAAATGACCAAGGAAAGTAGCCTTGATTTTGTCCCATGTCCTCTGAGAATCAGGCTCTTAGCTATTGTATAATCTTGTATCTTTATCATTCAGAGAGAAAGTGATTAACCTGCATTTCAAAGCTTCAGCAGGCACACCGTTGTGCTGGATAGTATTGCAGATGGTTTCAAACTTATCCAGATGGTGCATTGGGTTCTGGGATGGCAACCCATGAAACTGATTATGTTGCACCAAGTTAATGAGATCAGTCTTGATCTCAAATTCCCTTTGCTCAATGGGAGGCGGACGAATCCCAACACAATTCGCATAGAAGGCCTCCAGAGTGTCATATTACGCTAGAGTCACCCTCTGTCGAGTTTGATTTGCGCCTTGATGCCCCTCAGCTACAACATTCTGTTGGCCAGCTTGCTGAGCACCAGCATTAGTACCACCTCCAGCAGGTGGGTTCGCTCCTGGAAGAGCTCTAGGAAAGAGAGGATTTTGATGAACTTCAATGGGTTCTCCCAAGTTGTCACCCATGATTTGAGCAAATTCAAATTCTTAAATAACCTCCAACAACTTCTCTTTCTTCTTTTTTCTCTCTAGACGCCAAGGTTCAAGTTCGAATTCAGCAAGATTTTCGATCCCTTGGCTTCTAGTATGAAGCTTGTTCATGCACCTGAAAGCCCAAAAACAAAGAAGAAAAAAGAAGAGGTGAAACAAAATAAAGAAAAAAGCCTTAGGCACACAATGATCCTAAGTTCTAAGACTCCCTATTGGTCCCTGGCAACGACGCCAGAAAAACTTGATAGCTAAGGTTTTCGCTCGAGATAACATTGCAAGCGCACAGATGTACGTTGTAGTGGTGTGGGATCGAATCCACAAAGACCAAAGGTAGCACGAAGAAATATCAAATCACCCGGCGAGCAAAGGCTAAAAATGTCTTCAAAGATGATGCAAATATCGAAATTGAGAAAGCAAATAAACGCAGGAAGCAACGAAGAGGTTGTAAATCAATCAAAGAAGTGTTGGGCATCGGGTATTCTCAGGGAAACGATTCATTGCTGATTCAAATTATAGACTAGGGAACAAGTTAAGAACCGTCATGAACTCAATTTCTAATTTAGAACTGAAATACTTCCGTAGTATCAGCGCCCTATGTATTAGAAATCTTGAGACTAACTTCCGTTGACCCTCAATTTCTAATCATGCATTACTAATAGATTCGATATGTTCACAATTCACTTAAACATCAACTTCCATTGGCTTAAGAAGAATTGCTCATCTAAGATTCTTTCAGGCATTTAAACAAACACTTGCCAGGCGTTAAATTACATAAGATTTAATCTAATGGATTTAGGTTAAATTACCAAAGATGAAGATCCATTAGATTAAATCCCTAATCATTCGATTCTATATCAACAACTCATGAATCCCTATGTGAGAATCTCTAAACCCAATGAACAGACTACTCACTCATGGTAATTGCTGATACACATATCAAATTCATGAGAGACATGATTGTAATAAGCATAAATAAGAGTAAAAAGGGTTTGGAAACTTCTCGAATCGAAGAACAAAGAGGCTTCTTCTCCCTCGGTTACAAAATCAATCTAAGCTCTCTAAAATTCTCTAAAAGTGCATAATGAAAGCTAATACACGAGTCTATGTCTTTGGATAGCAATCTGGTTCAAAATAAGTTTGGTTTGGTTTTTCGTAAAATCGGTCCGCAATTCGTGACAGGGATCTATTGATCCAGGGACATGGATCGGTTTATCCTTTTCCAAATTTCTAGGTATTTTCTAGCTTTTAACGAACACTTTCTTCGACGCTTGAAATCCATTCAAAATGCATTCTTCTCACACATTCAAGCTCGATTCCTGTAAAAATAACAAAGAACACAAATCCGAACTAAAACAATGCGAATACAGACTAAAACACCATAAATCTCGTGTAAAAAACCTTAGTAAAACCACTAAAATACTGACACATCACAAGGCGACAAGCAAGAGGCGAGCCTGACATGAGCATGGGGATCGATCGAGGTAAACAACACCTAGACCATGGTGTCCAACAAACTATGGGGCCCTGGTTAGGGTGATTTTGAATTTGGTTTTTCCATATTTAACCGTCCATGATGAAGGAGCAAGTCTAGAATAAAAATTGATTTTCAGTGAAGCAATTTATTACCCAGTGTTTCTTTGTAAAGAAAAGTCGATATAAATTAAACGCCTCCGAAAATGATTAGACTGAGTCTAAATATTGTGGAATGGGTTGACCATGAAAACGTAGGTTTGTAATAACCAAGGATAATAGGGCAATCTAAATACAGAGAGCTGTAAGCATTAATGATGCTTGCGACTTCCTTTTTGGGGGGAAATACAATACAACCCTAGACCCGCCAAGGCTAACAAGCCAATTATAAAAATCCGTGTAATTCAGACAAGCTTCTAACCATGGTCCATGCAATGCGGACAAGCTCCTAAGGATGGTAAAAATCCATATAATATAGACTAGCTCCTAACTATGGTCAATTTAATCCGAACGGGCTCCTAAAAACCATGGTCAAAAGGGCATGGCGAAATGCGGACATGCTCCTAATGGTGGTAGATGCAATGCATCAAAACTATGAGTTAACAAAACTAATGGAACATGTGCACCCCTGTCCATCTTAGTATGCGACTAATAGAAAAACTTAAAACAGATCGGTAACAATAAAGCTAGAAAAAACTCAGACACAAATTTTCAAAAAGGCTATGCGCTCATGGACTAAAAGTCCAAACAAGCACATGTGCCCAGAAGCCAAGTTCCCACCGAATTCACACAACTCACCCATGCCTTGTGCCCACTAATGGCTTTATGCCCACTAAGGCTTTGTGCCCAATAAAGGGTTTATGCCCACTAAGGCCTTGTGCCCACTAAGGCTTTATGCTTACAGGCCAACAGTTCAACTTATCTATGTAATAAAACATGATCAAACCAAGCCTAAGGCTTGACAATAAAGCTCTTATGAATTCACGTCTCATAAAGTGTAAAATTGGAAAGACCTTGTCTCACAGTACTAGACCTTCATAGTCTAAAAGTTATGAACCCATGGTTCACCTGGGCTATATGCCCCACAATCAGACTTGGTTACAATAACTACAGACCCCTGGTTCTCTAAGGCGATGTTCCCCATGGCTTAGATATCAAATCTGATAGTTTGTGAATCTAATGCCCCAGAGACCATAGTCCACTAGGGCCATATGCCCCACGCTTCCTCGAAGATTGATTCAACGACAAAAGATCTTGGATTTACCAAAGCTATGGATCGTTGGGCCCGAACAGCGTGCTAGAACCAACAACTAATAGTGCTTTAACCTTCCAAGGTCACAAGCCCCAGAAGTATGAATGTCACGCCGAAAGAAAAAGAAAGCCCTGGAACTCAGAAAAGAACACAAAGAGCTAACTAAGTAAAGATCTCTCATGCGCCTGACAAGATCGAACATCTAAAAGATGGACCCGGAGTCCATAGTGTGCATCTTCAAAAAGAAATTTGGAGACAATCCAAATGCAAACCTATTTGTTAAAAAGACAGCTGGTGCAATTCACCAAGACCTCGATATTGATTCGGCGTCTCCTCGACTGAGTATGTCTATCAAAATAATAGACCAAGAAGATGATCGAACGATAAGAGGTCGAAGGAGGGTAAACAATAAGAAGAAGCCAAACAGAAAATGGGATAAAAGCCCTAGGGGCCTACTTAGATTAAAATTTTAGGTCTCAAGGACCCAGAGAGTTTTAAAGGCCTTTTGGCCAAGAGACAAGTCAAGGGCACGAAGGCCCGAAAGATTTCAATGCCCATGAAAGGGCCATTACAAGCTGGATAATGGTCTTGGCTGGAGCAAATGCCTAAATAACAAAGTAAAAGAAAATAATTTTATGCCTCAGGGGCGCCTTCTTCTTCCTTCTTCTCTATAGNTGGGGGGGGGGGGGGGGTTGTTGGAGGAGGGGCCTCAGAGCTTGAAAAATCGGGATGACCCTTGGCCAAGGATATCAGCGTCATCTCCCTAGGAAGAGCGGTCATACCCTCAGCTAGGTCCTCCACGCAGCGCTCTTCTTGGACCTCAAAGTCGTACTTGGCCAAAACCCAGTCTTTGTGCGCCCTAGTCAAGAAGTCCTTAGCAATCTCCCATTTTGCCCTCACTTCAGCAACGCCTTCGGCCATCTCCCACGTTGGCTATAACCCTGTCCACCTCCTCTGTTTTTGCCTCCACCAAGGCAGCGATATGATTTGCCTCTCCTTGAGCTTTCAATAATGCCTTCTTTAGCTCCCTGACTTCACATCTCCTGGCCTCCGACTCCTGTTGTTGAACTCTAGCCCTTTTCTTTTCGACCGTAAGTTCTGCCATCTTCACTTGCTCGTCGGACCTTTGCCATTGCCTCCTCCAGGGACTCTACGCCCACATGATTAAGATGGACAACGATGAGAACCTACAAGAAAGATCGAAGGTAGCAACCATCCAAAGCATCAGAGGAAAGTTGAACGGACACTTACTCCAAGAACCCTAGAGAAGATGTCCTCCTCCAGAATGGGCTTGCTTGCCCATTATATCGGCCAAGTCACTATCTAAGAATAGGTCGACAAAGACATCCTTCCGAGAAGTAGGAACCTCAGCAGAAGCTGAAGTCAAAGAAACCTCCTTGTCAGAGTGAGATTTCTTTACGGCAAGGGAGGGGGCTGGAGCTCCAACTCTTTTCTTTATTAAGGGCTTGCTCTCCTTAGCAGTGACTTCATCAAGGATGGATTGAACATCCACCAACGTAACACTGCCCTCCACGTATTTCTTGAGAGTTGTAGAAAGAACATTGCCAGTCCTTTTACTCATGTCTGCCCCTGAAATGGCTAAAGAAGAAGAATGAGAGAGGCGACCTGTGAAAGTAACTAGGAATGATCCACAAACGGCTTTCCAAATATAGAGGTGTACCCCAAACTGTGGTTACTAATGTTGGTGTCAAAAACGGTCATCTCGAAATTAACGTCCAAGATTGCATCTCTAATCAAACTTACTCGGAAACACGACCAATGTCTAGACTTACCGTCGTCTAAACTTACCGTCATCTAAACTTAACGACGTATAGACTTACCGTTGTCTAGACTCACCGTGGTATAGACTTCACGTCGTCTAGACTTATCGTCATCTAGACTTACCGTTGTCTAGACTCACTATGGTCTAGACTTCACGTCGTATAGACTTATCGTCATCTAGACTTACCGTTGTCTAGACTCACCGTCGTCTAGACTTGATGTCATCTAGACTTACCGTCGTGTAGACTTAACAACGTATAGACTTACCGTTGTCTAGACACACCGTGGTCTACACTTCACGTTGTCTAGACTTATTGTCATCTAGGCTTACCGTCGTCTAGACTCACCTTCGTCTAGACTCGCTGTCATCTAGACTTACCGTCGTCTAGACTTATCATCGTCTAGACTTACTATCGTCTAGAATCATGGTCGTCTAGACAAGACTCCGAGCGACGAGAAGTCATCTAGATCGACTCTTCTCGACCAAACTACGGAACCTCGCGTATAGCTAATTGTGGACAATAACTCAACGAATTTCAGCCATCCACAAAAGACTAAGCACTGAAACACTAAAGTTAACATCCGAGGTTTCCGAATAACTCCCGAAAGATCCCGAGATACGAGTTTCGGAACGATACGAAACCACCGTATGCATCGGATAACCGAATCGTTTCGGAGAAACATCCAGACGGGGCGTCTATATTGTCGCCAATTGGCACCAAGACCAAGGCAGAGCGTCTGGCTTGGCGCCAATTGGCGCCAAGGCTAAGACGAAGCATCTGTCTTGGTGCCAATTGGCGCCAAGGCCAAGACGGAGCGTCTGTCCTGGCGCCAATTGGCGCCAATGCCAAGACGACGCGTTTGTCTTGGCGCCAATTGGTGCTAAGACATGGAAAACGTTCAGCCGTTATCCGTTGACTGAACAACATCCTTTTNGTTTCGTCTCGATTGGAGTTTTCGTCAAATCGTTGCGACGATAATCGTAAGGATTCATCCTTCCCGTGGGATTCTGTATCGATCATATTAAACGCTGACAGTTAACTTAAACACCGGAAGATTCTAAACTATACGATCGGTCTCACCATTC
>OVAN01011748.1:0-14382 GCA_900406275.1 Anastatica hierochuntica | reverse complement strand
CAGCCATGGATCCATCGATAAATCCATGAAGTTCATAGCCTTCAAGGAGAGTTTTGATTTGCCTGCTCCACATTAGATAGTTGAGATTGTGCAACTTTGTTATGTTTGACATGTTTATTGAAAGAAGAGTACTGGAAGGATCTCTGGAATTGAAGACAGTGGTGGCTTCAGCCCCATAATTGAGAGTTTGATTTTCTGTAGTCATGTTTTAGAGTTTTGAGAAGAAGAAAATCAAAGAAAGAGAAAACAGAGCTTGAGCCGAGAATCAATGGCGGCTAGGTTAAGAGGAAGAAGAAGAAGAAGAAATAGGAAAAAGAAAGAAAAAGAAGAAAGAGGGATCAGCGCTCTGATACCATATTATGAGATTGTATTTTATAATCTTTACAATAGACATTGTATAGGATTTATACAGAATGAGCTGTACAAGAAAGGAATGTAATAATATTCAGAATTAACGAGAGAATCAATCACAATATTATGAGAGATACTAATGCTGTCTAATACCGGTTTCGTGTCAGTGCAACCTAGAGTCTCATCACCACCATGGGATTGTTTGCATATGAGAAAAAAGGAAAAGGGTTGAGTGTGACCGGCCAATACCATGCTTTCCAAGTGAGTAAATCTACCATTAAAGCAAAAAAGGGAGAAAAGAAAGATAATCTCCTTCTGTAAGATCTAGCTAGAGTCCATAAGGGAATATGCATGTGCACGTCATGCAAATGATCGACTTTATATGTCTCAAGAGGCTTATATGCAGCTTCCTTGCGTCCGGAATCCGACTTGAATTACTCTACCAAACATGGATAATAATTTCCTTTCCTACAAAGTAGAAGCAGAAAATGGTGGATCATATCAGGTACACAACACACAATGTTCATCCATTCATGAATGTTAGACCCATTGATGAATTCAAAAGAAAAAAGTTAAACAAGAAAAAAAATATTGAACTTGGCCCGTTATGGAGTATAGAGGAGGTGAGATTTAAAGAGATAAAAAAGCACTTGGCTTATTCTTACCCAATGCAGAACATACAAGGATACACCAAAGAGTAAGATCAGCACGATGTCACAAAGACTGATTTTTTCTTGATGATTTTTTTCTGGATAGGAATGTAAATTTTTATTGAATATAATGATACAATGTGATGCAAATACTTCTAGCAAAGCCACAACTAGTTGGATCAAAAATGTTAATGAAAGCCACAAATCTAAGAGAATCTAAAAAAAAAAGATAAAAAAAAAAATTCTCAAAGACAAACATTTAGGACCAAACTTGAGACACAACCAAGGTTGATGCTAATAAAAAAGTAGGTTAGCCAAAACCAATTTTGACCACTAGACAAGTCGGAGATGATCTATGAAAGCCACAATCTTGATGATTCTTTGATATACTAAAAGTTTTAGTTTAAAAGATTGTAAGTGTGGAGAACTTTTGTGAGAGGAACACGTTACCAACGAAATATATATATATATATATATATATATATATATATATATATGATCAATTAATTATTATTTATGATAGATATTTAGATTAGGCCAGCTCCCGGCGTTTGCTTGTTCTCTCTGTGGCTCTTTTCCTTCGTCGGTCTTCTCTTGTCACACAGTTTTTGGTCCGAGAATGAAGCTCCATAACTACCGGCCTGATGGGTGTGAAAGCTACTGGTCGTCCAACGATTCGGCCCTTCCTAGTCTACTTCTTCCGGCACTGCAATCTGCAGGTGTCAAGACCTTTCTGGCGTTATGCCGAAGAAGCTTTTGTCTACTCCAACCCAATATGGATTCTGTTAGATTTGAGCTTTTCAGTTGCAATCACTCTCAGATCTGGCTCAGATCTTGTTGATGAGCACCTTCAGTCGAGGATTACTACCACCACCCTTTCCGCTCTTCCGTCATACGTTGGTGGCTCTACATCTCACCTCACTATGGCTTGGAGATCTCTGATAAATAATTGGAATTCTCTTGGGTGCTCTTTGGCGGAGGCCACCCAAGACACTGTCGCTGATCTGCTTCTCATTTTTACAGTCAGGAGATATCTAGCCTCGCCTGCGATTCCAGGTCCGGAGGCTCTTCCCTCCCTGGTTGTAGACAGTGAAGAGATGGACTAACGAAACTCTTTCTGGTCATCGGCAACTGCCATCTCTTCTTTGCGCCGATTTTTGATCTATCACCCTCAGGTGGGCTCTTATTTGTTGTGGTCGACATTTGTATGGTCGCCAGAGTAGATTTTCTCTGGGATAAGTCTCAGAGAATCATGGTTGTGTCGTCCGTCGTGCTCTCCTCAAGCTATGTCCCCATGAGAATTCCGGCAAGATAAAGTGTGTCGCGGCCAAACTGTTTTCTCTGGAGACGTCACAGGCGCCGCTCTCAACGCAGAAAAAAGAACTCCAAACTTAGATCTAGATAATTCACCAGGTGGGCCTAGTTTGGGCCTCAGTTGTAATTCACCAAGTGGGCATTGGCTGGGCCACAATTGCAATTCACCGGGTGGGTTTTGGTTAGGCCACAATTCCTCCAATGTGGAGTGTATAAATTTAGTTCACACATGCCTATTAGATGAGCTTAGGTTATTGGACTATATTTCCTCTTTTATGGAGCGGTTAGATTTAATCCCAAAAATTTTATCAAATGAAGTATGTGCTTTAAGACCAAAATGCCATAGTTGTCATTTTTTCATCGCCCATAGATGTCTTTTTCTATTTGGGACTTTCCACGGTAACTTTATATACCGAGTCTACATTGCTTGACCAAAGTTTATAGATGCCATTTTCTAGAAGGTCGTAAGTGTTTTTCTCTTGTCGGTGCTTTTCACGAAGTGTTTATAGGCCAAGCCGACAAGTGCTTTTTCGAAGACCATAAATGCCACTTTCTAAACGTGAATGTTAATCGAATAGTTACCTCCAGTGTCTTCGTGGACAAAAGCGTTGAGCTACTATTTCGTCTATATGGTCAAATCTCTAGAGCTTTCAAGATAAAAAAATAGAAGAATATTCTCTTTCCAATCCTCTTCTCTTTCTGAGACTATTTCCCTCATCTTTGATATTGGTTCGCGTTAGACTTTCTCCTGGAATCTTCTATAGTCTAGCAAAGATCTTGATATTCAAGGGTTTTGGGCTGTGAGAGTTCTCTCTCGTCCTGTTTGTGACCACCCTTTTCAGGGACCTAGTGTTTCGGCACTTTCGGCGCAAGCATGGAATTTCAAAACCACAAAGATCTTCGTGTCTCAAACGTGGCATTGATGTGCTTATTGGTTGGCAAGAAGCTTTCGACTATTTTCTTGCAATATTGTAGGAGTATTTGACTGGTAACCATTATCTTTCTTGATGTTTGTACCTTTTAGTTCCCGTATTTATCGTTTTACTCGTAATCTGATAGCACGCTCTGTAACTTTCACACTTGAAAGACCGGCGGGTCTCTTTTGTTTTTCATTGCGGAGATTCTTGTACCGCTTGTTTAATGAAAAAGGTTTCGGCGAAAAAAAAAAATTAAATTGTAAACTAGCCACAATTTCGTTTATGTTATTATAAAACTAATAATGAAACTGAGAAAGCTAAAATTGATTCAATAAAATAAATATTAGTGCTTCGGATAAAATCATCATCTTACAATGCTTGTTACTCTAGGATAAAACCCACAACACTAAGAGCCTTTTTCTGATTGTGTTTTTGCTGTCTGTTCACTTAATCAAACAACCTTGTGTTTCTGCATTAGCTTTAGCTGGTTGTAGGTTTGGGCGTTCGGTTACCCGTTCGGTTTCGGTTTGGTTTTTCGATTCTCGGTTCTTTCAATTTTCAAAAATTGAAACCATTCGGGTCCTTAAAAATTTCAGTTCGGTTTCGGTTCCGTTCCGGTTCGGTTCGGGTTTGGTTCCGATTGAACTAAGTAACCATTCAGATATAAATTTTCGAGTATTTTTGGGTATTTTCGGTTATTTTCAGGTATTTTCGGATATTTTTGCATATTTTTAGGTATTTTTGAATATTTTCAGGTATTTTTAGGTATTTTCGGTTCTACTCGGTTATCCAAAATATTACGGTTTGGTTCGGTTCGGTTCCAGTTATTTCGGTTCTCGAAAATTGGAAACGTTCGGGTAATTTTTAGTTTTTTCGATTTCGGTTTGTTTTCGGTTCTTGTTTTTTCGGTTCGGTTTTTCGGTTCCGGATTGTTTGCTCAGCCCTAGCTGGTTGGATCATCTTTGCCGTCAAGCCCGATATTCCAACACATCCCAGGAGTTGTTGTTTCCTCCCTGTGTCTGAGGGAAGTTTATTCATCCATTTTTTACTTCTCTTTCCCACTCAATCCGGGCTGGTCTCCTTCCGTTCATTTTCCGCGAAAACTGGGATTCACGTATGTGATATACATAGTTTTAGTTCTTGGTGCTGTTCGCTTGTTCATCTAGATACTGCATCTGGATGCAGATGTCGGATGATGATCGTTTGTTATAAATTGTAAGCATAATCTGGATGAAGTAATTGGATGCAAATCAAAACTCATCCAAATATTCTTGATATTTTGGATGAGATTAATAGTAGAGTTTGGATGAATTTTGTTCATCCAAAAACTTGTAAATGTTCAAAATATTTTCTACTTAAATAAAATCGTAAAACCGGAAAAAACGTGAAAACCATGAAAACCGTAAAAACCGCAAAAACCCAAAAAACCGCAAAAACCGTAAAGCTGTAAAAACGCAAAAACCGTAAAAGCCGCAAAAACCGTAAAAACCGCAAAAACCGTAAAACTGTAAAAAATGCTAAACCGTAAAAACCGCAAAAACTGTAAAACCGTAAAAACAACAAAACCCGCAAAAACCGTAAAAACCAGTAAAAACTGTAAAAAACCATAAAATCCGCAAAAATCGTAAAAACCGCAAAAACCATAAAAACCGTAAAAGCCGCAAAAACCGTAAAAACCATAAAAACCGTAAAAACCGTAAAAGCCGTAAAAGCCGCAAAAACCGTAAAAACCGCAGAAACCCGTAAAAATTGTAAACACCGCAAAACTCGCAAAACCTCTAAAAACCGTAAATACCGCAAAAACCGCAAAACCCGTAAAAACCATAAAAACCGTAAAAATCGCAAAACCTGTAAAAACCGTAAAAAGCCGCAAAAACCGTAAAAACCGCAAAAACCGCAAAAACCGTAAAAACCGCAAAAATCGTAAAAACCGCAAAAACCCGTAAAAACTGTTAAAATCGCAAAACCCGTAAAAACTGTAAAAACCGCAAAAAGCGTAAAAACCGCAAAACCCGTAAAAACCGCAAAACCCGTAAAAACCGTAAAAACCGCAAAAACAGTAAAACCCGCAAAAACCGTAAAAACCGCAAAAACCATAAAAACCGCAAAAACTGCAAAAACCGACAAAACTGTAAAAACCGCGAAACCCACAAAACCCTTAAAAACCGCAAAAACCGCAAAAAACCGTAAAAACCGCAAAATCCGCAAAATCGGCAAAACCCGCAAAAACCGTAAAAACTGCAAAAACTGTAAAAACCACAAAAACCGTAAAAATCGCAAAAACCGTTAAACCGTAAAAGCTGCAAAAACCGTAAAAACCGCAAAAACCGTAAAAACCGGAAAAAGCGCAAAAACCGTAAAATCCGAAAAAACCGAAAAAACCGTAAAAACCCGTAAAAACCCGTAAAAACCATAAAAACCGAAAAACCGTAAAAACTACAAATATCGCAAAAAACCCCCAAAAACTGCAAAAACCGTAAAAACCGCAAAATCCGCAAAAAACCTAAAAATCGCAAAAACTGTCAAAACATCAAAACCCGTTAAAGCGCCAATATCGCAAAAACCGTAAAATCGGAAAATCTGTAAAAACCGCAAAAACCATGTTCTTTTTAGTCATTTTCGATAAAATGCATCTGGATGATAATTGCAATTACGCAAACAAACATAACTTCATCCAGATGCAGTATCCTGATGCAAAAACTGAAAACAGAAACGAACATCATCCATATACTGCATCCAAATACAACATCCAGATACTGCATCTGGATACCGCATCCAGATACAGAAACGAACAGCACCTTTGGCAAATATATATATGGTAAGTTAGTTGTGCATCTTTTGATCAAAGTTCAGTGACTCATTGAGAATAGTTGGTTAGGAAAAAGAAAGATTAGATGTTTATCCATTTGGAAGAATATATTGGTCTTTTAAAAATCAAAGCCTTACATTATACATAGGGTCATGTAATAGTTTACGTTACGCAATTATAAACTGCTTTTCCATTTTTTCTTTAGATTCTTCGATCTTCTCTATCTCCATTGTGTATAGTAGGGTTACTATTTACAACTTTCAAATATCTAAACTATATATAACATTGGAACTGATGTCAAAAAAATATATAATATAACATTGGAACAAGTGGAAACAAAATAACTATGATGAAGGGGAAATTCGCTAAAATATATAAGAGGTAGATAAAAAAATGAATATGAAGGGAGGAACTGAACTAAAATTGTTTTAAAACGAAGTTTCAATAGAACAATTGGTCGTGGAGCGGAGCGTTTGTTCATGGTGGATATCGTACATGTAATTATCTGTCGGAAATCAATGTATCAGTAAGAAATGTTAGTGAAATTGTTTACCAAATCGTATATTTGAATATGATCAACTAATTCTTATTTATGATAGAGATTTAGTTTAAATTTAAATATGATTTAATAAACGATAAAGAAAAAAATGTAAATTAGCCATAGTTTCCGTTTCTTCGTTATCAAATATACGTTAATTAGAAAATTACTTAACACATGTCTTTACTAAAATGAGTTTCAACATCAAAATTATGATGTAGCATTTTCGTAAAATTTGATTGGTTTTGTATTGATTAATAGTTTTAATTATTATTTTTATCACTCCCTTTTATTTTGGAATCAGTTAACAGTATATGATTTTTAAAAATTCTAACACTTTAATATAACAAAAATTAAATTTTACAACTTAAATAAAATCTTATTGAGGGAGAGTACTAACCAAAGTTAAAATTAGAATTAATACAAGTACATATAGTGCTTGCTTTGGATTTATGTTACGAATATTATAAATTAAAATTTTGAAAATTCAGAATTCAATATGTTAACCAATGTTTTAACACTTTAGATATTATTTGAATTTTATATAAATTATTTTAATATAATAATTATCTATAATTTTTGTTTAGATATAAATAATAATTTTAATATAAAAAGACATAATTTTGAAATTTTACAATTTTAACTAAAAAAGTTTATATAATGGGATCGAGAGAGTACTACATAAATAAACTAATCAAAATTATTTACAAATATACTAACTTTTCTTTGATAATTTAGATAACATAACCCTAAATAATGTATCTAAAGCAACAAAAATTTATTTTAATCCATAAACTGCAATTTATTCCCATTAATCCATTAAAAAATTTATTGCAAGCATATGTACATATTATAATATTTCTATATTGAAGACTTAAAATCTTATACCATTAGATAATTTAAAAAATTAAAATTATGGAATATTATATACAAAATATGACATAGTATTTAAAAAGAAGTAATGTAATTTTTTAAAATAATTATTTAATTTTTAAGTATTGAGTAAATTAGAATAATACACTACATATTCATTTTATAATCTGTAATATGAAGAGTTATGATGTGTTTTAAAAAATATGGCATTTTTTTTTTTGTCGACCGAAAAAAATATGGCATTCAGAAAGATGATATGTTATTTCGCAAAAATAAATTTACTTTTGATTGAAAATTTTATACTTTCTCTATTTCGCAAAAGTGTCATTATGACATTTTTTTACACATATTAAGAAAAATATTAAAAAAGTCTTATAGGTCCTTCATTAATACATTTAAAAAAATCTCTCCAATTAATATATTAAAATAATGAGGTTAAAACCGGAATTTTGTTTATAATTTTGCATCGGAAATGTAAAACGACACTTTTTATGAAACAAAACTAAAACATGAAAACGACACGTATTATAAAACGGAGGAAGTATATGTTTAAAAATTTACAGTTATGTTTAACGGTGCATAGCCGGAGAATCTTCTAGTTATAAAATTAATATTGAAATTGAAAAAAGAATAAATTGATCCAATAATAGATGTGTTTTAAATATTAATGCTCCGGATAAAATTAGCATCTTGAGAAATGTATCATTCTCTGGCAAGACGAACAAACTAAAAGGAAACAAAGAAACATTTGCTTCCACATCTGAAAGATTCTCTAATGGCGGCAGCCACCACGAGACGCTTGCTTCAGTGTGTGTCTAAGAGAATTTCTACCGCCGGTGCGCGGCGGAGCTATGGCGGTCACCCGCAATCGAATTCGAAATCTCCGTCTTCTTCTTCTTCTTCTTCTTCTCAGCGATTGATTGAATTGGAATCCCAATTCAGCGCCCACAAGTAAAGCCTCTTTCTTTCTCGTTCCTTCTCCGATTACAACATATTGTTGATGATATTCCGATTTCATTTCATCTTTTGGGTGATGGGTTTCATTTAAATTCTTCTTCTTTGATTTATGTTTTATGTTCTGAGGTTTTGCTTGTCTTGGTCGAAATCCTTCGTATGAAACATGACTCCTTAAGTTCCATGATGAAGCTACCTTTAGCTTCTTCTTGAATCGTTCCTAGCCAATTTGAAGATACCTTTAAGGTTCTTCTTGATGTAATAACTTCTGCTAATTACCTTTAGTCTTGTCTGTGTCGAAATTACAGTTACCATCCTGTTCCGATTGTGTTTTCTCGAGCAAATGGATCAACTATTTGGGATCCTGAAGGGAAGAGATACATTGATTTTCTTGCAGCTTATTCCGCAGTTAATCAGGTTATCGCTTCACCTTAAAAGATACAATAGTGAATAGTTATATCGAAAGTTTCCTACTTTCTTTGATTCATTGTTCGTGTTCATTTCGAGAGAGGCTTACTGTAATTTGTATGATTTCAGGGACATTGCCATCCTAAGATCATGAAGGCGTTAAAGGAACAAGTGGAGAAGCTCACTTTGAGTTCAAGGGCGTTTTATAACGATAAGTTCCCCGTATTTGCTGAGCGTCTCACTAAGATGTTTGGTTATGAGATGGTGCTTCCTATGAACACCGGTGCTGAAGGTGTCGAAACCGCTTTGAAATTAGCAAGAAAATGGGGTCATGAGAACAAAAAGATTCCCAAAGATGAGGTTTAATTTTTCGCAGTTTCTTTTTTTTTTTTTTCTTTTCGAAGAAAGATCTTATCACAAGCAGCTAGAAAAAAATTTCCCAAATCTTTTTGCAGGCTATAATAGTCTCTTGCTGTGGTTGCTTCCATGGTCGTACATTAGCAGTTATTTCCATGAGTTGCGACAATGATGCTACGCGTGGATTTGGGCCATTGTTGCCCGGGAATCTTAAAGTTGATTTTGGTGATGCAAATTCACTTGAGAAAATCTTTAAAGGTATCAAGATGTTTCCTTCTTCAACTTTTAGCAAAGAATTTTATTTCTAGACTAAGATTTGAGCTTCAGCAAATGAGTGAATCATGTTATTGTGATGATGGTTGCAGAAAAAGGAGATAAAATAGCGGGATTTCTTTTCGAACCTATTCAAGGCGAAGCTGGAGTAAGTTATTAGAAACTTTTCGGTTTATTTCCCGTGTTGGGGCCAAACTTACTGCCTTAGAGGATGAATCATACTGGTTTTATTTCTAAAACGTTAAATATGGTTTTGGTTTAGGTTATTATTCCTCCGAACGGTTATTTGAAAACTGTTAGAGAACTTTGCACAAAACACAATGTTTTGATGATAGCGGATGAAGTACAAAGCGGTTTAGCGAGATCCGGCAAGATGCTAGCTTGTGACTGGGAAGAAATTCGTCCCGACATGGTGGTATGTTTTTGCACGTTATATAATCTCTTTATTCCATTTTCTTTACGATTTCCTCTCAAAGCAAAGCCATTACCTAAATTATATATTTCAACATCGAATCTCTTTTATGAAAGATACTTGGGAAAGCATTAGGTGGAGGAGTAATTCCTGTAAGTGTAGTACTTGCTGATAAAGATGTGATGCTTCATATCAAACCTGGCCAACACGGAAGGTTTGCATAGACATTGCTTCTCTCTTTTCTTGTTATCTTATTCCTATAAACGTAACTTGCCTCTTTTCTTGTTAACTGAAATTAGCATTTTAAGAACATTAAGCGGTTTGATTGTAATAAAGCTTGTTCCTCTTTTTATGTTAAAATCAGCACATTTGGTGGGAACCCTTTAGCTAGTGCTGTAGCTATGGCTTCTTTAGACGTTATCGAAGAAGAGAAACTTGTCGAGAGGTATCAATTGTACTTTTGAAGTTGGTTCAGGTTCTTTAGATACAAAATTCCAGTTCTTGATTTGATCTGAATCTATAGATCAGCAAGTCTTGGGGAAGAGCTGAGGATTCAGTTGACTGAAATTAAGAAACAGTTTCCGCAATACATAAAAGAAGTGCGAGGAAGAGGATTGTTCAATGCGGTTGAGTTCAATAGCGAAAGCTTATCCCCTGTTTCAGCTTACGATATCTGCTTGAGCTTGAAGGAGAGAGGAGTCTTAGCTAAACCAACTCACAACACTATTGTTCGGTTAACTCCGCCACTCTCCATAAGGTAAATTAATAACAGCTGAAGTGATTTGGTTTACTGAGCGGTTTACCGATTGAGTCAATTATCTTCTGGTTGTTTTTTTTTGTGCCAGCTCTGATGAACTCCGAGAAGGCTCTAAGGCTCTTCATGATGTTCTTGAGGTTGATCTTCCGAATCTGCGGAAAATCAATGCCGGTAAAACCTCAGTTTCTCATTTAACCGAATGTGATCGCTGCGGAAGAAGCCTCTATGCTTGAACCAGATAGGAACTTGACTAGCTTCTGGTTTAATTTGATTGTTTGCATTGTTAAAGACTTAAGAATGTGGATCTTGTGATTTCACAGGACACAAAACCGGTACGGTATAGAAAATATATTATACGTATAATGCTAAACCGGATTGTACCAAACTCGATAGAAATAACTCTGGTTTATTCTGGTTAAGTATCGAAAAAATTTAGGTAAACCCGAATTAGGCTGTTTTGCCCACAAATTTCATTTCCAAAACAGGAGTTTGTATACATCTTTTCTAAAGAAAATGTTGAGATGCAACAACTAAACTTTTCATGCTCATTAGTGAATGAAAACAAAACAATCGAATCCAAAAAATTACTTTAACCGGAGTCAAACTAATAATTAAAACAAACTAAAAGAAGGTATAAATATAATCTAGGGAAATTAGCATGGATGTCAAAAACAGAAAAACCATATTTTGTTTCTTAGCACACAAACAAACTAAATTTACAATTCTTACCTTTACCATTTTTTTTCCAACATGATAGGGACAAATGAATAAAAACCACATACTATTTTATTATTATTATTTTTTTTAACATCAAAATCATATATATTGAGATTAAAACGAATACAAGAGTTGATACATGAATAATACATCAATAGAAATTAAACTTAGAACCACATTAATGACTACACAACCAAACATTAAACAGAACGATGAAGAAGCGCTTTTCCACGATGCTTTCGATAACGAAGCCTTACTCGCTAATGGATTAATAAACTCATTTCTTAACTTTTCCAGAATCAATCCCATAATAATGAGATCGTCGCTCTTGACTATCATCATTTGGATGAAATTCCATATTCGAATAACTTTATTGATGAAAATCATGAAAATTTCTTGCACTAATACTTTCTCATGATGATCTTGTGCGTGCTTCTTGCTTTCCTCCTTCTTACCACTATGCCATATGAAAGGCTTATTCTTAGCATTTTGTATCTTCTTCCAAGTAATCAAACAACGAAAGGAAACACTCTGAGACAGTAGTTTCGCCGTCATTGTCATCGGTATGTCAAGTAGACACGTCATCCGCAAACACCCCTTTTCCACATAAATGTACCAAGGCGGTTTTCGTGGTGGTCGTCTCTTCCATAAACATTGAATCCTTCGAACAAAGATGTAGATAGAGGGAAAATAACCATGCCACACAAGCAACGAAAAAACATCGGTTACAGCAGGCTCCGAAAATCGAATCCCACTCACCGGAAAGGAACTCTTCCGGAAGAAGAGGCAATGCACATCAAATACGTCATCCCATATCGCTAATATTCTCTCCAAATTGAAGCTAATGATAAGAAATAAGAAAGTAGTTACAGTCCTCACCGGATAGAGAAGATGACGAGAAAATCGTATCGACAAAAGACACCGTTTGGATGTTTCACCAAACGAAGAAAAAACCACCAAAACAAGCATCATAAATGTTGTCGATGGAATCATACTCTAAGAGTAACAAAGGAAATAAATAGTAGAAATCAGGGTGAGAACTGATGGCAAGAGCCGCCGGATATAAAGAAATCTCGATGAACCTCGCCAAAGAACGATCGCACTTCTTATCATCAAATTTGGAGAGAAACTGCTGCTTTTCCTCTCCTTTCAAAATACTATTTTATTATTATTATTATTATTTACCAAAACTGAAAAACAAAATAATAATTTTTTGTTATTTGAATGATTCACCCTAGAATCTAACCATGGATGAGGAGGTTAATTGAAAATAATTATCAAATTGTGCTACTAACTTCCCTATGTATTCATAAATATCCCAAAATCTTCCATTAATTAAAAATCAAAAAAGTTAAGATCTTCTCCTTCTTTCTCTCTCTTATTACAAAGTCTAATGTACCCTCATTCATTTCACTCTCATGCTTCTTCTTATTTTGTCTTTTTTGTTTTTCATTTTTTCTCTCTCTCTTAATTACAATTCTCCTTTTAATTTCTTTTTTGATTTTCTATTGTTTTAAAAAATCTTATTATAATTTTTGAATGCGAAAAAATAATTTTTTCCTGTATATATTATAACTCGGTTTTTTTAATCGGAGATATATTTCGTGATGACATTTATTGTTATGTTATATCAATTTCCATCATTTATGTTATATTTTCATATTTTTATCAATATTCATATGCATCTACCCATATGGAAAACATTAAATTATTTGTTTTATAATAAGCCTCCAAGTAAATTTGTCTGTTTGTTTCAAATATTATTTCTTAAATTTAACCACACCCCGTAATCATTATTCCAGTCCGAGAAAATAGTAAGTTTATTTATATAGAAGTTCTATATTTTGTCCGTTTGTTTCAAATTGTATGCAATTTTTTGTATTTCATCTAGTATGATATATTCCTTGTTTTATTAAATTTTATTTCTATTATAATATTGAAAAATGCAATTGGTACTTTTATTTTTGTTAGAAATATTAGAACATTGATAGTTCATGGAAATAGAATTACTATTATTATAGTAGTTCTATTTCAGGGGAAAAATGTTTCTCTTACAACACTTTTGTCAACTTGGGAAATATATCTCGGATTTCAAAAATTCAAAATATGGTTGATGTAAAAGAAAATAATTTAATTTTTTTTGTATTTGCATTTTCTATATACCATGTTAAAATGCTACAAATGCAATTAAAAATATTGGAGTTTTAAGTGAAGAAGAAAGAGAAAATCCAAAAAAAATATTAAAAAAATAAATGAATTTCCAACTCACTCTCCATTAAGGAGAGAGTGGAGAACACTTGAGCCAAAAATTGTACAAATACTTAATTAATGAAAAGAAGGGGACAAATATTTAACTAATGAATTTTTTTTGCTATATCTCTAATTCACCCTATAAAATTTATAGTATAATTTAAGGGGGGGTTATGTAACCACCATCCTTTCTTTGTGGATTTTACCTTTTTTTGTTACTCAATCCGTTTCAATCAATAAGGTCCGACAAAACTTTTTGTTAATCTAATGGTAACTCATTTGTGAACAAAATCATTTCCAAACACAATATTCATCTCCGTGAAAGTTTTACATACATTTTTAAATAAACATTAAGTAGTGGTAGATGCAAACTTAATATGGATATTAAATGCTATATGTACACGTGTAAGCATGTGAATGTAGGTACTGATAAGGAAACATGAAATCATGAATAAACAAACCTATGCTTGTCTTTGATAATTGCTCCAACCAAACATGTTGAGGCGTGAAACCCCATATGATTGGTTGGCTCATCAACCATATTTAAATTACTACTTTGATCATAACCTGATTAAAATCCATAAACCTATAAATTTAATTATTTACCTAACTAAAGGCTTCGTGATTTCGACATTTTTGTTCTCTTTTTAATTATTTTTGGGTAATTAGGTCGTATGGCAAAAAAAAAAAACTATAATTAACAAAGTAGTCATTAAAAAAAAATTTGTTTGTATTTTATGTAATATATTCGAAATTACCCTTAAAATAACGCGCCTCACGCGCTGCTTTTTATCTGACAAAT
>OVAN01011747.1:0-14383 GCA_900406275.1 Anastatica hierochuntica | reverse complement strand
ACTCGCAAATTAAGTACACTCGCAATTTACTCGCAAAATTTGCGACCAACTCGCGAGTAAAACGCATTCCCTCGCTTAGTACTCGCAAATTTGCGACAAACTATTGTTCCTCGCAAATCAGTCGCAAATTTGCGACCAATTTGCGAGTAAAAATTTTCCAAGCAAATTTGCGAGTGATTTGCGAGAAAAGCAATTTTCCTAGCAAATCAGTCGCAACTTCCACGCAAATTTGCGAGTGCAAGTTTTCCTCGCAAATTTCTCTCGCAAATTGCGTGTTTTCTTGTAGTGAATGGACATGTCCATCTTATAAATATTATCCTCCAATATGTGTTTAATCTACCATCATCGTATGGATTCTTGTTCAAAGCTGAATAAAAAATTTCACATATACGTATCTACAGAGACATGTCTACTGCATAAAAGAATTTATATTATTTTTGTGGACACGTCTAAAAGGATGATTGTTAACACGTTTCCTTAGTGGTAGCGTGATGTCAGCCTCCACTCAACGCCCATCACAATTAATTATCTATAATTTCACAAGTGCGCTTATGTTAGATAATTGGCGAGCGTTATAACTCTAAGAAGTAGAGTGTTATAAAGCGTTGTTTGTGGGAAAAAAATATTAAATAATATATTTTTTCTGTTCAAAAATAAAACAATAAACAACTTTTTAAAAAACTATCCGAAATTATATTCTTTTTATTTGTTAGCAACCAAAACAATTATCACCTTTTTAAAAAACTATCGCATATATTAGTGTACAAATATGGGAAAAAACTTAAGATTATTCTATAGTAAAATAAAAAATGATATCATAAGATTTTATAAATTAAATTTAATATAAAAATTTTACTTCTCGATAAGTATAAAATTTAAAGAACATATTACACACCTACTAATGATGCATATATGGCAGGAGTTCAAAATAATATTGACGAAGATATATAGTGATTTTGTAGATAAATTATTTTTGAAACTTTAGATATTAATTTTCAAATTTCTTAAGTAATGAATTTTTATTTTTAATTAATTTAATAATAAATAATGAACTTCTCCCTCAGCTCCGCTCTCAGCTCATCTTCTCAGCTTCTGCTCTCAGATTTCGCTCTCAGCTTCCGCTCTCAGCTCCCGCTACAGCTGTGTTCCGCTCCTCTCCACTTTTCCACTCTTCCAATCACGCCTTAAATCATAAAAATTGTTTATAATAACATATTCTCATGTGCGCATCCACATGGACATGTCCATAACATACAAAATTGTCTAGCATATCTAGTGATGTTTCAACTCTCATATATGTCGGAACAACCCATGAAATATGATATTTTTGAACAATTGACAATACAGTGCATTTACAATGATATATAGCAAAGTAAATACTAAAATAAAATTATTTTAATGTTTCAACGATATTAGGATTGATAGATTTTAGTTTGAAAAAATTAATTAAATCAAAACTAAAGAGAGACAAGAGAGGAAAACTAGGAGGGAGAGAGGAGAGAGGAGAGAGAAAGAGAGACAAAGAAAATGGCAAAGAAAATGAGGAAAAAAAGAGAAATATGAAGAAAAAAGAGATAAGGGTAATTTGGTCATTTTCAAAAGAAAAAGTACTTCTTAGCAACAAAGTGCCTTAGAGTGTAAAACCAAAGTGAAAAAATACCCTTCTGTGTAATTTTTTCTTAATATTACAAAATACACAAAAAGACAGAATCAATGACATAAGAGCATAATCATTGGTTAGTCTCTGATCAAGAGTCTCTCAACATTATTAAATTACTATTTTTGTATAACTTAATTTTATAATTTAAATTTAATAACAACTTTTTTTGTAAACTAATCAAAAGATGACACAAATAAAGGAGAGTTTATCCATAAGAGACTAGAGTTTCTCAAATAAGAGACTCTAGTCTCTTATGAAGAAACTCTCTTTCTTTTTTATTTTTTTATTAATATTTTGCTAAGAGACTCATGGAAAAAAACTCCCAACGAGGATGCTCCCAATGAAGATGCTCCCAATTAGAGCATTTTTATCAATGAGTTTCTTCTAACTAAGTTTCTCAACAATAAAATATTAATATTTTAAAATATGTTAATTATATGATTAAAATTTAAAGTTAAATTGTGTTGTTGTCCATTTGTATTATGACACATAGAGAGATGGTCTCTCAACAAGAGACTTGAGTTTCTTCTTTAAGAGACTAGAGTCTCTTGTTGAAGTATCATCTCTCTTTTTTTTATTTTTTTATTAATATTTTTGGTTGAGAAACTTGGGAAGATACTCCCAATGGAGATGCAAGCTTACAAAAAGCTATTATAGCTCAGTCATAAATCCACATTCAACTATATATTAAACAGTTTCAGGTCAACACACTTACTTTTCTTTAACCCATTGTAAGCTCACATGCTCTTGAACCCCTTGTTGAAATTTCCAATTCCTCAAACATCTGACGTTTGTTCACCCTGAGTGACCCAGGGAAGACAGTTTCGGTCACTAATTGCCTCGCGTTCTTCAATATATTAGCTGCCACTTCTTCTCTACTTCTCTTCCTTTGTATTCTATCCACTCAAAGGTTTTGATATGGAACAACAAACATTCGGGAATACAGCTCGGTTGAATCCAACAAACCTTGACACCTCTCTCAAGATTCCAATTGTTCTGTGATAAAAACGATGTAGAAATACGACGCATTAGGCTAGACCTATAAACTGTAAAGCACACATTTCACTCTTTCGGTAATGAAGAAAATACCTGGCAATTTTCCAGCATAACAAGCTTGAGAATTTGTAGCACAGGGGAGTGTTGGAGCACTTGCATAAGCCAATTCGACCACTTCTCATCACATCCACATCCATGGTACTCCAAACGCACAAGCTGAAAAAAATGCTACCAACAAGATATTGAGCCTGTAAATGAAACAATGTAGTGACATAGCAAAAGTCGGACGCGGTTTGCTAGTGTGTTAGAATTACATAAGGAAAAAAATCAATGGAGTGCAGCAAATTACCAATCCTTGTAAGGTTAGAGAAAGACGTTTGGTGCAGGTAAGAGATTCCAAAGCATTCCCTCAGGTTACTGTAGTATGAAGACTTGCCTCCACAAGCTCAGGCATTTTACCGATCACATTAACTTTACCATACTCATCTACAATATTCAAATGGTTCAAAGAATGGGAATGTATCACAAACAAATTGTAATTAGGCCTAGAATCTTGTAATGTATTCTAAACGGTTAAACTCTGAGGGGAAGGCACATTAATGGTGAAAGTATCCACATTGTCATCGTTAATAGTTTTAACAACCAAAGTTTTAAGAACAGGGGAACTGGATATAAGCCTGATGAAAGATTCCTCGTCTGCATACTTAACAGCCCGAAGGCGCAACGTCTTGAGTGATTATAAGCTAAATCGAGAAGGAACTTCCAAAAAATTAACCCTTTGGAGTTCCAAGGTCTCAAGTGTTTCACATCTAAAGAGCATACTCGGCAGTCTTATAAGGCAATGTTCATCGATAAAGCTTATCATGCACGAAACGATCAACTGCAATTCTAACCCATAAATATATTTCTGAATCGCTGCATTTTGAAGCTTTGGTGAGATGAAAACTTTCTAGAACTCGTGACTTGTGTAATAGCAAAGTCCCGAAGACAACATGTGACGACAAAACTTTGCAACGAACCTCATTGGTCTCCTTAATATCAATCCAGCAATCTTCAAAGGTGAGTCTTGGCACCATTGTCCAAAGTGACAACCATCTTTTTGACAAAACACTATTAGCCACGACATCTTTGCTCAGAGCAAATGACAGAATCTTGATGAGCAAATTTGTGAGACCCCGATTTATAGAGTCATATGTATGAGGAGGGCTTATAAGGATTAATTTGGCTACCTATGTCATCAAAGTGCACTTATCTTTTCGGTCATACATCATGAGAGAACTCCACAGTTAACCGTGCTTATGTTGGAGTAGCACTAAGATGGGTGACCTTCCGGGAAGTCAGTTCCCAGAATCGTGCGAGTGAGGACAAAGCACGGGGAAAGATCGCGTGGTGATTGCAGGGACAGTAAATCATGACTTTAAAGCTTCCGCAAGGTAGCGCTCCTGGTCGTCGGCAGGTGGGTCTGTGGGCCCGGGAAAGACGCGGGGACACACGGTAGGAGTGGTCGGGGCGTTACAAAGTCATCAGTCAACTGACTAAAACTGTCCATATAATCTCAAAGTTTGCTTTTTTCAAAGTTTCACTAGGCAACACAGGAATCACCAAAACAAAGACGAAAAGATTGAGACTTTTCGACTTAAACTTGGTGTGGAAACAACAAAAAGATGAAAGATTTGTGAAATCTCAAAAGAGTATTGATAATTTTGAAGCAAAATTCGAAAATTTGTAAGGGTTTAGAGGAAAATGTAGTAGCAGTAGAATCAGAGAATGATGTCTGCAGAAGCGAAGAAGGTAAGTTAGAGCCGAGAAATACCTTTGCAACTTAAGAAGTAGAGTCCATATTCACCACTTCTTCATTTTAGATGAACCTTAAATCCTAAATTGATTTTGTGGTATTTTGTATATTATTTTGTTGCTATGACAAAAAGAAAAATAGTAAGGATAATTTTTTAGATAATTATTCTTTAATCGTCTAAATTATTAATATTACTAGAAACCGGTATAAAGACAATTTTTCACCGTTTATCTTGGTGATGCGATGGAGACGATTTAGCCAAAAGATTGTCAGATAACATTTTTAAAACTTTTTCAAAACAAATCATTTTCTTTTTGAATAGCACTAATCAATATTTTTGAACTACACTTGGTAATCTCATCTAAATTTCTTTTTAAACCTAGAAATAAATTAAAATATTGAAAAGAATGAATGGAAGGGTGGAACAAGTGGTCTAGTCATTTTTTTTTTCTCTTTCTCCGAACCGAGTTCCTCTTCCTCCACACCATTGAAGAAGCCTAAGTTCAACAGTGATTTTAGGTGAGTTTTCTCCTTATTGTCATGCATTGTAGCCAAATTGATAAGTACAAAACACGTTTCTGCACTGGGATTGATCTCATATTGTTATTCCGCTCAGGTTAGATTTAGGTTTGGAATTAGATCTAAGGTTGAAATTTTGTGGATTTCAAAATTTGTTCAGTTTATAAGTGTATTGGGTAGATTAACTTGTTTCTTCAGCCTATTTAAGGTCAAGATACGTTTTTGTCATTCTAGATGTTGAATCGTAAGAAATATAGAAAAAAAATCTTAGTTTTCCAACCGAAGATCGAGAAAAATTGTTAAGATTGGTATTACTCATATGAATGGTACGATTGGTATTACTGTTACGACTGATATGACTGACTTAGTTATCCATTCGACAACTATACTAATATTTTCTATTTTTCAGAGGATTATGAATCATCGTTGCATAATCATACATTTTGAGTACGGAGGATATTATACAAATGATGGTAGTGCATTACAATGGATTTCAAGAGAAAATTGAATGCACACTTTAATGATAAAGTCATCTATCGAAGATGTCACATATTCCGAGCTGGTTGAAAAATTATGCAGAAAGATGAGAGTCCGTTACGATGAAGTTGAAAATTAGTTACATTGCAATGGTGCAATGATGATGTTTTTGGTTATCTGATGGGAGTTAATGAACAATAATTTAGAAGTGTGTTGAATGTGGAGGACAACAATGTTGTTGAACAAGTTCAAGGATAGGAGCAAAATCATGAAAAAGAGAAAATTTAGAAAATTCAAGTGGAGAAGGTGGAGGATCCCGAGTGTATGTCTTCTTCTTCTTTTTCTTCCCCTTTTTAAATGGAGAGTTTTCTGTACGACGAGGCATTTGCATCCACTCAAACATTAAGATTAGTCGGATATAACCCAAAAATTGTCGTTTTTCTTCGATTTGAAAATTTGAAAACCCTAGTTTGATGAAATATGATGAAATTTCAACAAATTTCAACGATTTATATGCAACTCCTTGAAAAGTATCAATTTCTATCAAAATTCATATATCAAATTTTATTAAAATTTGAAAACCCTATAAATGCAAAATCGAAGAGTCATATAATATAATTTATAAAATAATTTGTATAACTAACAAAATTGAAGTTTAGTCATGTAATGTTTTTAAAAGAAAAAACTGAAAAAGTTGAATTGTCCTAAAGAAAAACTTAAAATTGATTGTTTTGACATTCCATAACGATATTAGCAACCGACAAACAATTAAAAAAACATGACCAATCATAAATAGAATAAATAAAAATTAAATAAATTCTGGCGCGGTTGGACGAATGTATTCTTTAAAACTAAATTCAAATCACTAAATCGAATGTATTCTTTAAAACTAAATTCCAACGATTAAATCTGAACTGTAAAGTAGTCAAGGTCAAATCATAAATCTAAATGTAGAAATCAAACCAAAACGAAGTTGATTTTTAATTTCTCAAAATGAGTTTGGTGAAAAAAAATTTCTCAAAATGAGTTTAATATTTAACATAAACACTAGTAACAATATATTGTAACAAAATCATATTCTAGTATTATTTTTTAAGTATTTCTGAGTTATAATTTATTAGAAAATAGTTACTTCTATGAAACAACACGCACACAAAAATTTAAGGCTTGTAATCATACATAACATTTTCTGCAGCAATCTTATAAAATACATAAATACATAAATATTAGAGACTTCATGATGAAAAAAAATATATTACAGACTTCACTGAACACCTAACAAAATTTAAAAGAAAATCAGAAAAACAAACTTGACTTGAATCTTTTTGGCTCATCAACAAACTTTTACATATACAACAAAACAACCAAAACTCATCAAAGAGAAGGCTTTAACAACTAAATAGTCTACAAACTCCATAAGAAGGCATTTCCCTGAGAAGCTTCTAAATTGGATTCATGACCACATCTCCTTCTAACATCCGCAACACCTTTCATTGAAGAGAGACAACAATAGATTCCAAAGATTAAGACACTTTCAACACCCTAAAAATCCGATTAAAATTTATAAACATTTCAAGTGTTTATGAGATGAGTTATGGCAGCAAACCTGAGACATTCGTGGCCTCGAGTTAGGGTCACGACGAATGCAGAGGTAAGCACATAACGCCATACAGTAAACTTCTTGCTCAGAGTAGCAATTCATTAGACGCGGATCAAGAAGTTCGTTAATGGCTTGTTTCTGCAATAACGGTCTTGCCTGCAAAAGAAAAAACAAACAAATGTTTCTTCTTTTTAAGCAATGCATTCTGAACTTTAAAAACTTAAACTTTGACATTGTTTCTTTGTTTGGCTTTACCCATTCGGTGAGACATTGTTGACCTTTTGGACGTTTAATGTCCATAGCTTTTCTTCCAGTTATAAGCTCAACTAAGACAACGCCAAAAGAGTAAACATCTGCTTTCTCTGTAATCTGTCCGCTTTGCGCGTATTCAGGAGCTAAATACCTGAAGAAAACAGAACATTTCCTTCTTGATTATTGTGTGTTTCAAGTAAACAAAGAGGAATTATATCTCAATGATCAGCACCCGAAAGTTCCAATCACTCGGGTTTCGACTCCTTTATCTCCTTCTGGTTGCCATCTCGCTAACCCGAAATCTCCAACCTGGAATAAAGCATAACAAGAATGTTGTAAAGTTTCAATCTTTGGACACACCCGAAAGAACAGAGAGAGCTTGAGCGAAGTAAAGAAATGAATGTAGTACCAAAGGCTCAAAATCATGAGTGAGGAGAATGTTGTTAGGACGCATATCCCTATGCACGATGCAACCAACTCTGCATTCTTCGTGAAGGTATCTCAACCCACGAGCTGCTCCAACCGCAATCTTTTGACGCGCTGACCATCCCAACGGCTCTCTCCCAAGACCTATGAAACTTCCCATTAATAACAAAATTTCAGAAAAAAGAACAAGAATGTTCTTAAGTAGAAAGCTTTACCATAAAGATGAGAATGCAAGGATCCATTGCAGATATACTCATAAACGAGCAATCTTTTCCCATCTTCCACGCATAGTCCAATGAGCATTACAACATTCCGATGTTGTGCACAGCTCAAAACCTCAACTTCAGAGCAGAACTCTCGGTCACCTTGTGTACTAGCAATCTTGTATTGTTTGACAGCAATAATTTGACCATCTGGTAAAGTTCCTCGATGAACCGAACCAAACCCACCTTCAGCCAAGAAACTCCCTTTGGAAAAACCCTTTGTCGCGGTCTCCAATTCGCCATAAGTGAACCATCTTGGAGGGTTTCCGAACTTAGGTGCCTTATGTTGACATACGGAACATAGTGGAGGAGGTCCAGGAGCTGGCTTTCTAGATAAAGAAACCACTTCTCTCACGCTTTTGTTTAAACATGTATCAGATTTACGGATTTCCTTTCCTGCGTCAGGTTCTTTCCTCAATGAAGTGAGCCTAAGAACCGAAAATCTTGATTTCCTCGGAGTTTCGGTTTGAGCTTTCGGTAAATCCCCACTAGGACTCAAAATATCAGCTGTTGTGACAGGATGAGAAGATGAAGAGGCCATTGATAAAGGACTCCACGTTTCACCATCCGAGTCCGAATCAGTTTCAAAGAAACTCTTGTTTCCATCACTCGCCCACGAACTCGCTTTCTTGAGGCCCTCAAGAACTCGAGAAGCTAGAAAAGGCGAGGCTCCAGCATCAGAGCTAGATATTGATGGAGTACCAATATCAGTTGTGGTCTGTGAAGAACCTTCTTCTTGGTCTGGACTGCTCGCTGGAGTCACAAACGGTTCCCTCACCTTCTTACCGGGTCTTGAGCTTCTTCTAGACTCAACAGACTTTGACGATAACCTGGAAATTGCTTCTGGATGTTCAGTATCTGCATTTTTAACCAAATTGAGACGGAGAACCTTTGGCTGTGACTTCTTAATCACCACAAGATTACACTCTAATTGCTCAATACAACATTTCTTCTCATACTTTAGTCCCCTGTCTAAAACTACCCAATTGGAGTTGGATTTTTTGGCTTCAGCAGCAATAACTCCATCAGGTGAAGCAAAAACAACTTTGATTCTAACATTAATCTGCATAATTATAAGCAAAATGAAGCTCTTTAATAATCCATTTAACAAAGAAGTTAATCTAACATGATGAATAGTATCTTCATCTACCTTCTCTGCATCATAAACATTGTGTAACTGGAACATCATCTGAGAACAAGACTCATGAATATCGTCTTTTCGATCCGAATTCGTTCCAGCTAGAAATCTTCCATAACCAGAAGCACAGTCTCCGGTAAACCTCGAGAACCCCCAAATCTTTTTACCTGAAAAAAACCCACAAGAAAAGGATAAATCTTTACATGTTGATTCACATTCTTCTCATACAAAACCAGTTCAAATGTCACTGTTTGTCTAAGGTAGTGAGAAACAGACTCTAATCTCTTAAGTTCCATAGTAAAGCTAAGTAATTTCAGACAAAAACTCTGCCTTTTTATCGCTAACAAGAGACCAAGAAATTGCTAAAAACAACAGAATGTTAAAAATGGAGACAAAGACAGAGAAGAGAAGAAGAAGAAGATGATTACTTGTGTAATTTGAAGGAACAACAACAAGAAGTCTAATTCGATCTCCAGGTTGAACAACATGAGTTAAAGTCCATAGTAGAGCTGCTTTAGGGATTTCTTTAGAAGCCCTAACAGCAACCATTACTTTCTTTCCCATTACAACACCTCTCTCTTTATAACCCTTCTGCTTCATCTTCTAGATAAACAAAAACCACAAACTATGTCTTCTTAGACACTTGAGGGGCTTACTTACACTTTTGCAACACTTCCACACAATCTAAATCAAACCCATTTTTTCTGAAATGAGGAAAGTAGAAGTGTCACGCAATCCAAGATGCTTTTTGAAGTGAACCCAAGAAGCCACAACAAAAGAAAGTAAAGAAAGTTGAGAAATTTACGCGTGTGTTAGTGTGTGTGTAAGTGTGTGAGATTCAATGTCTCTGAAACTATTTTTTAAAAAGAGAACTCAAGAACAGATGCACAAAACACAACAGCACAAGAACCAATAGCACTCACTCACTCTCTCTCTCTCTCTTTGTAGCCAATCCCTAGGCTCTAAACTTAGATCTATCTCTCTCTCTCTTACTTTCTTTGTGAGAAATTTCAAAGCTTTGGTAGGAGTTTAAAGACTTTTAAGCTCCACGAAAATGGTGTGAGCAGTGTTGCTTTGCTGTAGAAAACAAGAAAAACTTGCTCATCCTTTTGTTTGTGGGGACAAAGCAAGATGATGTAAGTCAGATCTTTTTGGTTATTTTCTACACTAATTTCTTCAAGACAAAATCAGAGGAATTTGGTAAGAGAAAGAAAAATATATTTGAAGAGAAGATTAAAATAAATCAAACTAAAGACAAATAAGAATTTGCAGCTTTGTTTGTTTGAAGGAAGAAGAGACAATCAATGGCACTTGTTATTATAATATGATGATTGGAGTTTGAGTTTCTTTCTTCTTCCTCTTTCTCTATCTTTTTGTCTCTGCATTTTTCATTTTTTTATCCTAAGAAAAAAAGAATAAAGAAATATTCACAAAGGACTCTGCTTTATTCTAAAGAGAGCAAAAAATGAATTCCTTATTCTTGATTTAAAAATTTCAGACCGTTTCTTTCTTCGTTGTCAAGTTATGGCCAGCTTTATGGAAAAAAGAAAGTATAGAATCGGTTCTTATAATTAATTTCAAAAGTAATATAATGAGAAAGTAAAAAAACAAATGATGTGTATAATTGAGGAGTTGAACGTTGCACTTGCATGCTTTTTCATGTTGCTTTATTTATTTCAGTGGAGAAAGTGAAAATAAAAGAAAGAAAGTTGGATAGAGATGATTTCTAACTTTATTAAAGCATGAAAGGTGCTCGAATAAATCAAGTGTAGTGTTTTTATCGAATATATCATGTGTCATATTAGAAAATGGATTAATTAAAAGAAAACCTTTTAACAAATAAAAGGATAAATTTAAAATCTCATGATTAAATAAATAAATATATAACGTTATTTGAAAGTGAATAAGGATGAAAACACAAATTTTGGATTTAGTAGCAAGTTGAAAGTGCAGAAATTAATTTTTTGTTTTATCGAGACGTAAATTTGTTATAACAAAAAAAAATGTCAACTTGTTGGCATCCTAAAATTATGACTAAGCGAGACATGCTGGTGATCGGTGAATGTTGAAGTCAAAAATAGTCATTACTAGGTTAGGAATGTGTAGTATTAATACATGAACTCCACTTCACTTTTAAAATGATTTAGTACATTAGCAAACGTTGATTTGAAAGAAAAGACTTGATAGATTTGCGAAGCCTTCTCCGTAAATATAACTTTGAAAATTTTTGAACATTGATATATGAATTGGGGTTAGTGTTGTCTAATTTGTTCAATTGTAAACCTAGTCATGTTTTAGTCTTGATACTGTAAAAAAGGATCATTGAAGAGAAAGATGAAATTTTTGTATTTGGTATTATTGATTATCTCTTAAAACATCCGATTACAACCTTTATGGTTCTTATAACAAAAGCTTAGCTAAACATGAAACGTAGATACTCTTATCTGACGGCACTTGGCTGTTTTACAGCTCATTGAGTGATCCAAGATGATTGAAACGATTGCATGTCTTTATCTCTGCAGGCTGCATCTTTTCCTTGCTTGTATGGCCAATGCTCCTTTCTTCATTTGTCTCTTCTTTCCTTTTGTCATGTTGCATAGTGTGAGCTAGCCGTTGAGCCTCTTTTGTCTTTGTATTGAGTTGGACTTGAGTGGTCTTGATGGGCTCTGGGATGTGTGTTGTGTCGAGGCCTTTTGATTCTTTGTCAAAGCCTTTATGCTCAAGTTGCTCCTCTGCTTTGTGTTATGTTTCCTCTGTTTTTGTCCCTGAATCTTGTGCTGTCTTTAGGCTTTGTTTCTTCTCAACCCAAGCCATCTTCTTTACAGTCCCTCCAAAACTTGGCGTTGGAGGTTCTTCAACTCCAAGTTTGTACCTCAGTCTGCTAAAGGCATCAAAAGCAAGGGACTTAGTGAATATATCAGCAATCTGCTGGTGACTAGGAATGTGTTTTACTGTGATAGCTCCTAGAGCCACTCTTTCTCTTATGTAGTGATAGTCTTTCTCAAAGTGTTTAGTCCTGAAATGGAAGGTGGGATTGGCAGTGAGATAGACTGAGGACATATTGTCACAATAGAGCTCATGAGTTTGTAGTAAAGGCACCCCAAGTTCCTTCAAAACATGAGACATCCAGGTTATTTCTGAGGCAGTTTCTGACATATATCTGTACTCAACTTATGTTGAGCTCTTTGTTATAGTAAGCTGCTTCTTTGAAGACCAGGATATGAGGTTGCTTCCTAGAAAAGTACAATAACCTCCAGTGGATCTTCTTGTTATTTTGCATCCAGCCCAGACACTGTCACTGTAGGCTCTGATATCATGTAAGAAAGGATCATTGAAGAGAAAGATGAAACTTTTGTATTTGATATTATTGATTCTCTCTTAAAACATCCGATTACAACTTCTATGGTTCTTATAGCAAAAGCTTAGCTAAACATGAAACGTAGCTACTCTTATCTGATGAAACTTGGCTGCTTTACAGCTCATTGAGTGATCCAAGAGGATTGAAACGGTTGTAGGTCTTTATCTCTGCAGGCTGCATCTTTTCCTTGCTTGTACGACCAATTCTCCTTCTTCATTTGTCACTTCTTTCTTTTTGTCATGTTGCATAGTGTGAGCTAGTTGTTGAGTCTCTTTTGTCTTTGTATTGAGCTGAACTTGAGTGGTCTTAATGGGCTTTGGGATGTGTGTTGCGTCGAGGCCTTTTGATTCTTTGTCAAAGCCTTTATGCTCAAGTTACTCCTCTGCTTTGTGTTTTGTTTCTTCTGTTTTTGTCTCTGAATCTTGTACTGTCTTTAGGCTTTGTTTCTTCTCAACCCAAACCATCTTCTTTACATACTATAAAGTCTAAACTATATTGGTTCATCTTGTTTTAAACTATAAATTTTAGAATTGTAACACATATCAAAGTTTTTCTTTGATGATACACTTCAAATATTTATAATTCAAACTTTATTATTTGTCCTTAAGGATATTAAAGAAACATATTTCGGCAACTTTGGAACCATTTACGACACACATTCACCAATGACAAGTTAACTATTGAAGATTAAATATATTCTTTGAGGTCGTCGCAACTTCTTTGCATTTTTGCGTTTTTCGATCTTTTTATTTTTGAGTGAATTTTGAATTAACAAAAAAACCATTAAGTAATTTTTAGAATTCATAAAAGTAATAATAAACTAACTGGCGATTTTACAAAAGGACTTCTTTCTTGAACATAAAAAAATAATTAGAGGTAAAATAGTCATTTTCATGTCTTAGAAAATTAAATAATAAAAAGTAGTTAGTTTGTTAATTATTGATTATTTGGTGATATTTCAGTTACTTTATCTCTTTTGTTAGAAAAAAAATTTCTCTTTTTTTCATTTATATTTCGTTATTGTTTAGTTTTTTTTTATACATTCGCCACTCGTTTACTATTGTAACTTGGGTCAAAATAAAAAAAACGTCAATATCTTGACATGGTTTGTCGAAAAAAACATTAGAGATTAGGTCTTATCATATCATCTCATTTTTCTTACAAAAGTTGTTAATTTTTTTCACTCTGTTTTCGAACTGCTAGTTATATATGCTTATCATATAAAAGCCCATAAAAATTCATATTAGTTTTAGCGAACCAGAAAAAATTCAAATATTTAACAAAAAAGTGTTTTAAATAATTCACTAGTGAGGAAAATTTGGTCAAATGGTCAGATGACCAACACTATTTAAGTTTCTAGCCCTGAGATTTTTTTTCAGTAAGTTGTCTTATTTGTCCCTGTCCCTATAGAAAACTTCAAATGACTCTACAATGTTTATACATATATCGAAACGAAATTGTAAATACACAAAAAATAGAATTTTTCCCCTACCTAATGTATTTTAAATTTTTCGAAATGGATATATATTTTGCAAATATACGAAAATTGTTGTGACGTATATATTATTTAAATAGACTGTCTACTTACATATCACGTCTATTTATTACAAAAAATTAACTTTCATATAAGCGAAAACATATTAATTAAAAATCGAAAATTCCTAGTATATAATGAAACTAGATTCTAACTCGCGCTGTGCGCGGAGTTATATTTGCATCAAACATTTTTTTTTGCTAAACTATTTGTATCAAACATTATTTCAATAATGTTATGTATATAAACTTTAGGGAGTATGCTTATAAAAATTTATTTAGTAATATTATTTAATGAGAAGTATATGTTAACACAAAAGTATAGCATGTTAAATGTATAGTATAGTTGATTTTAGTTATCCATAT
>OVAN01011746.1:0-14384 GCA_900406275.1 Anastatica hierochuntica | reverse complement strand
TGATCCAAGATCCAAAATTAAAAGAGAGACTCTTGATCTAAAGATCAAGAGGGAAAGCATAAAAAATACAATCTTGAAAGTTATAGACCTAGGAGGTCGATGGGAGCTTGCCTAAGGTCGATGGGAGCTTCCTTTTAGCAGCAATAGTGTTGTTTTCTAGAAAGGTGACAAGACGTCGACCTTAGGTAGCCAGCCATCGACCTTGAGGTTGATTGGAGCTTCCCTTTAGTAGTTCTTGTGGCTTCTTGCTCCTCTTTGATGCCTTGTTGATCCCCACTTTCTCCTATTGCTTCTAGCCTTTAAATATTTTTGATTCTTGGTCGTTTTAGCCTTTAGAATCCATATCTCAAGCTCTCAAATTGATCTCCAAAGTTGCACCTACAAATGCAAAGAAAATGATATGGAAATGCAATATGTTCCTATACTAGACTCTAGACTCAAACTAATGCATTCTAAGACTTATATGCAATATTTACAACCTAAATACATCTAAAATATAAAAGAAATGAGTTCTAAAATGCATAAAAACCTATGCACATCATAAGTTCAATCAAGTTGATCCTTGGTTATGTTGCGCTTGAGGTACAAGTTAGGTCGAGTGACATGCCGTTCTCGAGAGAAGATGAGACGGGTGTTACATTTTGGAATCAGAGTAGAACCCAGATGAGTGTGGAGTCAGGGACTCACACCATCTGGGTGACGATCCTAGTGTGCAACGAGGGCGTTACGCTTTCTAAGTTTGGGTGATTGTGAGACCCCAATTTATAGAGTCATAGTCGTGTGTGAGAAGAGCTTATGAGAATTGATTTGGTTACCTATGTCACCAAAGTACACTAATCTTTTCGGCCACACATCTTGAGAGAACTCCATAGTTAAGCGTGCTTGTTCTGGAGTAGCACTAGGATGAGTGACCTTCCGGATGTGAGTTTCCGGAATCGTGCGAGTGAGGACAAAGCACAGAGAAAAATCGTGTGGTGATTGCAGAGACAGTAAATCATGACTTTGAAGCCTCTCGGACGTAGTGCTCTCGACCATCGAACAGGATAGGCCCGTGGGCCTGGAAAGAGGCGTCGTGACACACGGTAGAGGCAGTCGGGGAGAGGTATTACAATTTTATTTACACAATCAAATTGCTTTTCACGACAGCAGCGACTCTTTTCTAATCCTAAGTTCCATCGTATGAATCATCAATAGTCTTCTTTGTTGTTCCTTGCTTATTCAGATGGTTTAAAATAGTAGGGATGTATTTATAATCAAGTTTTATATATGTATGTTGAGTACTTAAACCTCATTTGTTCCAATTTTATTTTTGTTTCATCCATTACTATTATTAGTTGTTGGTAGTTCTCCTTTCTTAGCTGTCTTGACATGTTTTTCTCTTCTATTCAAGCAGGACCATATACACCTACTTGCAGAAAGTGTTTGCTATAGATGATTCCTTGTAAGGTGTCTATGATTAGAAGACATGTTTTGGAATTCAAAAAATCCTTGTGGGATTTATTTATAATCAAGTTTATTTTCCCTGTGAGCAGTGTTGTATGTTGACAACGTTGTCCTTTGGTGGAGTGGAACCAGGGATCGTACAACAATATTTCTAGGCTCCTATGAGAATGTTCACTTGATATATTAAACTATGTTGATCCAATAACAGAAGCCAAAAGCCAATCAATGAGGAAAACATAAGTATAAACCAGATAAATACCATTCAAGATAACATGAAGAATGTTAAAAAAATCTTAGTTTCCGCAAGCAAACATAAGTATAGCGTAGAAATACCATTAGCATTTTCAGATAAAAGCAAATTATTCAAAATATTGCAAAGTGTTTTTTTAAATCACCTACGGATTTACATACTCATATACTTGTACCAAGAGATAAGAGTCATCCAAGTCTTCGAATTACTTTTGGTCGGATGATTTTGGTTCATTGAAATAAACAAATGACATAATCGTGGAAGATCTATTGCAACATTGTCTTCGATCATTGATCAGATAGTAACACCCTAAGGCTTCCTCAGTTGGTTCAGGAAGTGAGGTACTTCTTTTAAAATGCATGTGTCCATAACTGACATTAGATTGGCATTCAAATCTCCTTGGTGTCAAGGAAGGTTTATACTGCTCAGAGATACCCTCACACCGTTTCTACCATCAGATGAAGCACTCGGGCTGTATTCTAGAAACGAAATAATGTTAGGAAAAATAACTCAAGAAGTTGAAGTCGAGAAGCTTGGATTCAAACATTTTGAAGAATTCATCTCAGAGTGTAAATCAAAGGTTTTTCTCATCAAACAAAAGAAAATTGGTTGTGAGGTGATGTGTGTGTCAAAGAAAGATGAGAATAAGATGTTTGACATTGTTTTGAGGACTCCTCCCTATGTTTTCTGATCACTCAGGTTTTAACCATATAATTAACTGTAAGTGCACAGTAAAATAGGCAGTAGTGTATGCGAGACCGAATCTACAAGGATCAATGATCACACATAGAGAATGAGGTTCATATATGGACTAAATCGATAAGAAAGGTGGTGAATGAACTATTCGAGCTTAAACTGTAAATAAAAGAAAATAAACGAGACAACAAAGAAAACTTGGTTGTAATCAATAGGAAAAAAAACTCTGGACACAAGGTATTCTCAGAGAAATCATTTTATTGCTAATTTGAAAAGTCAATTAGATAATAGGATTTTAAATCGTCTTGAACTTAATCGCGAATTTAGAATCAATATACTTCCAAAGCGCTAACTCTCTATGTTATAGAATCTTAAACACTAACTTCCGTTAAGTTTCAGATCCTATAAGCATTTTATCCAATTCGATAACTTCACAAAGTGATTTAGCATCAATTCCATTTGCTAAGACACTTTGCTCATCTAACATTCTTTTAGGCATATAATCGAACACTTCCGATACGTGAAACACCCTAACAACATAAACAAGGTGATCAATCCAATTTCAGCATTAAAAACAACGATAGATGAAGATCCATAAGATACATCCCTAATCTAAGAATCCTAAATCAACAAATCATGAAATCCCTTTTGTGAAAATCCTAAACCCAACAAGAAAACTACTCACTCATGAAAAATAAGTTATCACAAGATGATTCAAGAGAAAACGTAGTATAATTGATAAAAACAAGAGTAAGAGGGTTCAAAAACCTTTCTCCAAACCAAAGTGCATGACTGAATTTGTCTCCTTCAAGATTACAAAGCTTAACATTTTCTTTAAAAACTCAAAATAACATAATCGGAAGTAATTTTTCATCCTAGCTTCATATGTAAAAAGGGTCATTAGGTTTTTTAGAGCAAAAAGAGAATATTACAGATAAAAAGGATATTTCATATTGGGCAACGCCCCGACGATCAAGCCATCTAGTGCTGAGATTGATCGATCGCCTTCCTTTACAAGAATGCATATGCTTTTATTTTCATTGGATCGACTGATCTCCTTCTGGAGGCTCAATACTTCTTCAAATCATCATAAATCTTTGGAAAACTTGTAAAACTCCTTCTTTTCCTTGAATATATACATAATATAAACCAATAATTTCTAACTAAAAACCATAGTAAAAAAAGTAGATAAAACACAAGTATCAATTCACCCAAACTTGAATCTTTGTTTGTTCTAAAGGAAAGACTAACCAAACACGGGAATGCTCGTATCCTCAGAAGACCTTACTTGCGTTTCTAATTATTAACCAGAAAAATCAGAAACTGTTATAACACTATCCCCAAGATTCCCTACACAACTTGACAAGCTCATCCATACTCTATGCTCTCAACCTACAAGACTAGAATTCATGCAAATGGTTCTCTACATTAACTAAATTAGCATGATCTCTTTACCAATAAAATCTCTATTACGAACAACGGGCTAGGTGAGAAAAAGATTTATTTAGTGGTGAGACTTAAGTGTTTAGGGGATTCCAAACACCGCAGATGCAAAAACATAATACAAAATCGTTGGAGAGAATGAATATATTGATATCCATGATCCCTAACTACCTAAGTATGAAACCATTAAACCACATCTCAATTCAAACATATATGCATTTTCCTGTGCAAGTAAAAAAACCGAGATGTCATAAAAATGCTTATGCCAATTCCCGAAACTAAAGAGTAAACAGAATTTTTGCTTTTTTTGCAATTAAAACTCGGGTGAAATCAGCTACAACTTATAATCTCATCAAGAAAAGCGCCCCTACAACACAGAGGAATGCAATCAAACCATTCTTAAGTTCCCTTTCTTCTAATTAGAACCTCAACACACACTGGACAATGTATAAACTATCTAGAAATTGAAATCCTACCTAAGAAATCAGGAAAATCACGCCTACTATATTTTCTCCATTGTTTTTGCACATATGTGCTCATAAGATTAATATAATGAATGTGAGGAGATTCAAAGAAAGTAGGGTAAGGATATGGTACCAGACTAAAAGTGTGCCTCATCATTCATGATTACCAAAAGGATGGTAGAAATGTGAGTTCAATCTTAAATGACTTATTTCGTTCCTGATACCAACAACTGATAAAGAGAGATTAAGTTTAGTCATACGTCCAATAAATTAGAGTCAACAACAATCACATCAAGAACTTGAGTTTTATCGCTTTCAACCGGGGAGGTTCGTCATGAGGTTCTCAAGTTTTGTTTGCGCTACCAGCTCTGAGGAAATGGTTAAATAGAAAAATTACGCAAAACATGCAAGATAATAGCCTACAAATTATCATATAATACGATCATAATCCCATACACAAGCTTTGGCTCAATGAAAACAAAAAAATAACGACTCAATAGTCAAAAAACACATCAAAACAAAAGAAAATACATTAGTAGCAAACACCCTCCCCCAGACTTATTTCACGCTGTCTGCGGGGTTAGTAAATTTGAGAAAAGGATGCGAAAAGATAAGACAAAAAAATAAAAGAAAGAGTAGCAAAATAAAGATGAAAGAAGTACGTGCGAGACCTTTGAAAATTTTGAAATGATCTATCCTTCAAGTCTCGATCCTGAAACATCTTCATTCTTGAATGTTTTGGTTATCTTCCCTCTGATCCTTCTAAGTGTCTCTCCAGAACAGGAACTCCCAACAGAGTCTTCTCGCACAGAGCCGGTGTAACATCCCGCATCCATGATAAAATTACCCGGACATTTCTTGGTCAAGAAACATACTTAAATTGTAGAAAGGATAAGGAGAAACTAGAATATGTGTTTAAAAATTGGACAAGAAATTGTTCAAAGACTCCTCAAATATAGGAAATATCTATTGGTGATAGATCAAAAAAATGACTTCAGGACTAGTGTAAGGGGGTGGGTATATTTAGATAGGATGGATCTTAAACTTGGCCTTGGATGGACCATAACTTAGTCTTACCTACTCGATCATGGAAAGATCATGAGTCATTTGGCTGGATCAGGATTAAGGTGAAGGATGTGATCGAATCAAGGATCCTATAGTCCAAACTTAAACCAAAGATCATCATATTCAAGGGAATTCGAATGTTGTACTTAGCCAATATCTCAGAAGGATCGCATGGCTAATTCAAGTTTGAAATGTCCAAGAACTCAGAAAGATAAGCCAAGATGCGGGAAAAAGGGTTAAAACTGGCTCAAGGCTGAGAAATCTAGCTCAAGATGAGTTGCTATGAGTTGAACCAGGTTATTGGTCAAGCTAGGCTAGCTTGACAGAGCTGGCTAATAGCTCAGTTGAGATGGAAGAGGTGTTCAGCAGCTGGGCTAGCGTGGGCGATTGTTCACTGATTGGATGACCTCGGTGAGCTAGTTGACCACTCGAGTGGTCCAGTCAAAGAAGTTGGTCGCCACACTTATGCCAAGCATGCCAAGAAGTTGGGCAAGTATCCTGTAAAGACAATTTGTACCAGTTGGATAAGAACATCTCCATGGGCGGCATGGGACTAATTACCAAAGATCTTATGAATAAGATCTTTAGGCAGAATTTTGCCCATCATTATGCACAAGAGAGAAAACCTGAAAAATTCTACTAAGGCATTTAATGTGCATATAAAGGGAATTGTGAAAGGAGACTTCGTCGAAAGATCAAGTCAAGGAAGGACACTAGTCAGAACATATCGACGACATTCGTAGCAAATCTTTAGGCCAAGGTGAGTGCCTAACCGTGACTTAGTGCCTAGATCTTATAAATACCGGTTATTGAGTAAAAGGTATGCTTTCATCGAGGCTTTTGCTGATTACTTGACGGACTCATTGAATATTCATCATTTTTGCATCATTTGGTTGATTTCTCATTAGGATCACAGTTCAAATATTAAGAGTAAACACGGTGAGACGAGTGATTTGAGAATCTGACTAAATCCACCAAAGCTCGACCAAACCAATAACGTTAAGTCTTGGATCAGATCAATGATTATGATTAAGTAAAATGATAAGGCGTAATAAATAGGACCGCATGATTAGTTCATTAAGTATGGATGATCGCTCTCATTAAGTAGTTGTCAAGTTAATTGCGCCTCTTTGGCTTTAGGTAATGAAGGGGATCGCAAAAAGGACTTGACTTGATTGTGCAAGACCAATGGTTGGGAAGTATGCGTGGTGATCAATTCGAGTAAACAAGGATCAAACATGAAACATGTACTAACTTATTGGCAAAATTTCAAGTTGTATTGAATCCAAAGTTACATGAATAAATGTCTAGATTTGTTTAGCTATCTCTGACTCTAATGTGTAAAACTCTAAGTAAAACCTCAAATATTCACATAATACTCGAAAATGAGTAAGTATAAAGAATACACCCTTAAAACTACAAAAGGGATATCGCGATCTAATATCTAGAAGGGGACGCACACAATTAGTGGTGGCCTGGACAAAACGCATATGTGGCCGTGTTTGCATCTTTGCAGAGTTTGATGTGGAATTTGGTAGGAAATATTTCCCTTACAAAGCATGGGACAAATTTGAAGGGGCCTTATTGAATCTTACTTAAGGAAATAAGATAATTTGAGCTTGCGAGGAGGAATTAACCATCTAAGGCGGTATGTTGGGAGAGAGTTGGATGATGAGCAATCTCAACTTCGAAGGTTCATCTGAGGGCTAGGTTGCATCCATTTCTCAGATAGAACCTTCAACTCAGTGTCAGAACTTGTTAAAAGGGCAGTCATGATCGAGCTGGATTTGGAGGAAGAGAAGGAAATAAGCAGAGCAAACCATTCTTGGTCTAATCGTAAGACTAACGATAATAAGAAGAAATGGAACAAAGTTGAGGAATCCAAATAGTCAGGTGTAAAACGCAGTGAATGCGTGACTTGCAGAAAGAAGCATGTTGGATAATGCTGGAAGGAAATCGGTGTCCAAAATGGTGTACGATGTGGAAGTAAGGATCCCAGGAACCAAAACTATCCACTGATGGAGCAAGGGCAGAAAGCAACTAGTGACGAGACCAAGACTTGTTACCATTGTGGATAAGCAAAACACCTTAAAAAGGAATATTAGAAGTTGCAGATGAAAAGGCTGATGGGACAGAAAGTGAACCATGGAGGGAGTGAGTCACAAGCCAAAAGGCAAGCTAGAGCACCACCTGTTTACGAACTTTTGTGCCATCAATGGTAAGTCGTTGTCTAATTCCATTTAGTTTAAGCATATTTCATCACGCCATGCATAAATTGATTAGGTACTTAGCATTTTAGATGAATGTGTAGGAACCTTAGACATCGGTGGTGGTGCAACACACACCATGTTTGATTCGAGAGCTTCTCATATTTTCGTAAGCCGAGGTATGATCGGCAAGGGTTCATTCCAGTGGTAACGAGGGGGAAATATGGAATAGTGAAAGCAACATGTGGGCAAGTGGTACTTTCACTAGGCTTGGTCCGAGGTATTCCAATCAGGATCAAAGATGTGGAGATGTCAAGTGACTTTGTCATAGTCAAACTCAACAAGGACGAGAATATATTGGGTATGGATTGGCTAAGGAAACACAAGGCTCATCTAGACTTTCATCAGGGCCAAATTTGGTTTGAAAGAGATGATGGAGTACTTGAATTTCAAGGGATTCGTCAAACTCCAGACAGTCTAGTAGTCTTGGAAATCCAAGCTGAGCGGATGCTGGAGAAGGGCTGTGAACCATACTTAGCCTCTATCTCCGCAACCGAAGTGGGAAAAAGAATCGATGTAAAGAAGATTCCAATGGTGAATGGACTCGAGAACGCATTCCAAGTCTTAACCGACTTACCACCTTATAGGTCCGATCCATTCATAATCGAGTTAGAACATGGAACTTCTCCAATATCCAAGCTCCTTATCAGATAGCGCCAGTGGAAATGGTTGAGTTAAAGAAGCAGTTGGCAGAATTGCTAGATAAAGAATTTACGAGGCCTAGTAGCTCGCCATGGGTCCATCGGTTCTATTTATGAAGAAGAAAGATTGGAGCTTTAAACTTTGTATTGACTATCGGGGGCTAAATAAGGTCACTATGAAGAATAAATACCTTTTGCCTCGAATAGACGACTTGTTGGATCAACTCGGAAGAGCTACCTATTTCTCAAAGATTGATATGGCATTGGGATGTCATCGAATTCTGAAATATCCAAGTAACATAAAGAAGACGACCTTCCGCACTCGATATGGCCATTATGAGTTTGTGGTCATGTCTTTCGGGTTGACTAATGCACCAGATGCCTTTATAAAATGATGAATGAGATTTTCTGAGAATGTCTAAATAAGTTAATTATCATTTTCATTGATGACATCCTCATCTACTATAAGGATAAGGAGACCCATGAGAAGCATCTTACGGCAGTGATGGAAAAGTTAAGGGAGCATAAGTTGTATGCTAAGTTGAACAAATGTAGCTTCTGACAAAGGATATCAAATTTCTAGGGTGTATCATTTCCTGCCAAGGGGTGTTATTTGATCCATAATAGGAAAATTCAATCACAGTGTGACCAAGGCCAAGGAATGCCACAAAGATTAGAAGTTTCTCGGGTTGGCTCTGTATTATTGCAGATTCATCTAGGGATTTGCTAGAATGGCCAAGCCTATGACTCAGTTGATTGGGAAAAACACTAAGTTTGTCTGGTCATAGGTGTGTGAGAAGAGCTTTGTGAAGCTAAAGGAAATGCTCACAAGTGTTAGCCTTATCAGATATAGATGAGCCTTATGTGGTATACAAGGATGCATACTTAACTAGGTTAGTGGGTGTGTTCTAATGCAGAATGACCGAGTTATTGTCTCTGCTTCGGGGCAATTGCGAAAACATGAGAGAAATTATTTGACACATGACTTGGAGATTGTCGATGTGGTGTTTGCATTGAAGATTTAGCGCCCTTATCTGTATGGGACCAAGGTGCAAATCTACACATACCATAAGAGCCTCAAGTACATTTTTACTCAGCTAGAGTTGAGCTTAAAGCAACTGAGGTGGTTTGAAGTAGCGGGTGACTTCGACCTAGATATTGCGTATCATCCGAGAAAGGCAAATGCCTTGAGCAGAAGGCGACCTTAAATAGCTGCGGGGGTAGATGCAGAAACGCTGGTTAACATGTTGGGAACACCGCACTTGAATGCATTATCGGATAATCTGTAATCATTGGGTTTGGTTGCAATAGGTCAAACATATTTACTCACTAGGATTCAGATTGCTCAAGAAAAGGATGAGAATCTGAGCAAGATAGCACAAATTGAGTACCAGAACTCTAACCATGGAACTATTGTGGTGAATGGTCGAGTATGCGTTCCAAATGTAAAAGAACTAAAGGAAGAATTACTTAAGGAGGCACATCAGACTAAGTTATCCATTTATCCAGGGATGAACAAGATGTATCGGGACCTTAGGGATATTATCACTGGGTGGAAATGAAGAGAAATATAGCGGAATGGGTTGCAAAGTGTCCCACCTACCAAGTTGTTAAGGAAGAGAATCAAGTTATGAGTGGGTGCTTGCATAACTTGCCCATTCCGAAATGGAAATGTATCACATCACAAAGGATTTTGTGATTGGACTGCCCAAAACAAGGTCAAAGCATGATGCTATATGGGTTATGGTAGACATATTGATGAAGTTTGCATAGTTAATTGCAACAAAGAAGATTGATGGTATGGATGCTATCGCAGAAAGGTACATTGAAGAGATAGTCCGATTGCATGGAGTTTTGGCAAACATTGTATCGAACAGAGACTCTCGATTTACTTCATACTTCTAGAAGATTTTCCAAAAAGCCTTATATGGGGCCATTCAGACTGCTTGAACGTGTGAGTGAAGTCGCCTACAAAGTAGACTTACCACCAAAAATGAAAGCATTTTACATTGTTTTAATATATCCCAACTTAAAAAATGTCTATCAAATTGGGACTAAGGACTTGAATGAAAATCGCACCATTGAGGCAAGGCTAGTTCGAATAATTGATAGGATGGAAAAAGAAACAAGGTGGAAAGTTGTTCAAATGTTTAAAGTCGTATAAGATTGTGATGGTTCTGAAAGCTACTTGGGAAATTAAGCAAAAATAAAGTTTAATTTTTTCATGTGGTTCAAAACGCTTGTTGAGGTAGAACAACTTAACTCGGAGTCGATGATGGATCTAATCCAAGGGGGGAGACTTGTAACATCTTCGATCTGCGATAAAACTATTTGGACTTGTCTTGGTCAAGAAACATGTATATATGGTAGAAAGGATAAGGAAAAACTTAGCTAAGCGTTTAAAAACTAGAAAAGCAAGCTAAGATGCGGGAGAAAGGTTAAAACTGACTCAAGTCTGAGAAATCTAGCTCAAGATGAGTGGCAATGAGCTGAACCAGCTAATTGGTCGAGCTGTTTTAGCTGGACATAGCTGCCTAGTAACATAGCTGAGCTGGAAGAAGTGATTAGCAACTGGGCAAGCTTGAGTGATTATCCACTAGCTGGATGACTTTGGGTGAGCTAGCTGACCAGTTGAGTGGTCCAATCATAGCAGTTGGCTACAACACATGTACCAAAGAGTGCATCTTCATGTGAACTAACACCTCCACATGGAGCACATGTGCATGAGTGGAAGCGGTAGCAAGTGGAGGCTGATAGAGCATGTATTGGCCATAATCAAGAGGAAACAAGTATTTTGGCATTGACTCAAAGGTGGATGGTGGAGCAGGTCTTGTATCAAATGGTGCACTGTTAGGAGTGGTGGGTGGAATACCTGTAGCTGGCGGATCCTCATGTTTCACAGCAACCCGCGAGCCCATTTGGACTTGACGTGATTTGGAGGAGCACATAACTGATCAACACGAGGAAGAAATACCATAACTTCATGAGACAAGAGTCTAATCAGGGCATGGTGAGGCAATGAAGCATGAATTTACACTCGATCATGGTATTAAAACCTGTAGATCCAGAGGCCATGGCTAGGAAGATGAGATCAAGGTCTGCTAATAAAATCCTTGCTCGTAAGTGTCCTGAAACTATTTTTGGCTTATTATACTTATCCACAAACGCCTTCTCCTTCTTAAGATATGTGTTAAAATGTTTGAGGATCTATGTAATGACAACACCAAACCCCCCAAATCATCGTCGGTCATCCAACAATAGTATTCTTGTAAAGGGTGAAGTTTGAGGGCAACATCGCCCCCATGTTGGTGTCCTACACTGGCGGAATAGAAGCATATGCAAACTCTAGAAACAAGTGTCTAAAACTCAACAAAAGGAGATTAATCTCATCATGCAAAAGACTTGCAATCTGAGTGGTCCCTAAGAGCAAATTTTCAATGATCTTGGCTGAATATCTAAAAATTGGGTTTCTCACCAATGACTCATTGCATTGCCTCGACTCTTCTGAATTTGTAGCAATAGTCTCAAAAAGCCTCAAGACCATACCACTATAAAAGAGAAGTCCTCTCCCTGGTGAAAAACCAAAGAGACCGCATAGATCCATAATGAATATCTGATAAGAAAACTTGTAAAAGAGAAGGATAAAGAACCAATATTTGGCGAGGGGATTTGCTTCGTCATGGTAGATCACCACTGCGAAAGCTTTTAATTGCAACATAAGGTCAAGATATGTGGGTTTCTCTAGAATCCAAAGACTCCCAAAACCCATATTCTCAAACAAACTCAACATATCCTCTTTAAACATTAGCACAGACCACACGTAAGAACAAGCCAACTTTGTACGCTAAAACGCTACAACTGCTCGTAGTAGTTCTTAGCATCTTTGTCCCCTTTGCAAGTAGAGACTCACGTAGTGGAGAAGGAGGTGGTGGTGGTTACTTGTTGGGAGGGGACAAGCTCAAAACTTTCTTGTTCTTAGACTTAGAGCGTAGCGTTTCACCCTGTTTAAGCCTCATTCTATCTGCAAAAGAAACACTCAAAAAGAATTTGAGAACTTGAATAAAACAACACACAAAAGTATCAAGTTAAACTCAAATGATGCAAACCAATGTATCAATGTCAAACCATATGGTCTTAGCACCAAACAGTCTATAATGTTATCCCAAATTCATTCTTTTTTTTGACACTTGAAATCATAATCCATTCAAACACAACAAAACCTGGGAACAATATGAGCTTGCCATAGGCATCTCACAGAGAATTGAGCCCAAAGAAACAGAGTAGAAACAGGAAACAGAGCATTATGATTCTAAAGCAAACAATAGAAACAGTTATGGAAAGCTCTGATCTAGACTAAAATGCCTTAGGACTTAAGAAACATGAGTGGTTAAGACACGCCATTAGAAGCATCCGCCATTATCATTTCTTCAAGCCAACGAGGACCACCTGAGGCGACATAAGAGTGGTGTCTCTGGCCTGAGATCACACTATCAGAAATTGCCGCCGCCACACGATTCAGACCAGCATCGATAAAAACACACTGCCAACCATTAATCTGCGTTAGCAACTTCGCAATGAGAGCTAAGAGGTTACAAAATCCAGGGAAGGCATGGGGATTGGTTATTGCCAACAACGCAGAATGATCAGAGAGCTCAAAAATAACTTGGTGATATCGCATATTCCTCATACTCTCCACAACCCAATGAAAACTCAAAAGATGAGCTTCTAATGAGGAAACAGAATAAGAGAAAGAGCATCGGCTATGAGCTAGAACAACACCATTTGAGTACCTGAGCACCCATGAAGCACCACAATTTTGAGTTTTGCTTATCCAAGAAGCATAAAAATTACATTTGATGGATTCGAGAGGTGGTTTGGTCCAACCTATGCTTCTTGGTTCACCATGGCCGATGCTCATAGAAGTATGTGTGACCTCTTTTCTATTGAGTAAAGACCATTCCTTTGCATCTTCTTTAGCTTTATCGAGAATAACTTGAGCACTCATGCTTTGTTTTTCAAAGATAACCGCATTTCGTGCCTTCCATATATCCCAAATTCATTCTACAAGTACAATTTAAACATTAACACTTCCTAATCAATTCATTCATCATCCCAAATACAATTTTCTCCTAGAATCTTCTCATCATCTATAATTCATCACACAAATACCCAAATTATGTTTCTAAACTATCAAAAAAACACCTAGCTAGAAAAACATATATAAAATCAGATTTTATAGGCATCCCTAATTCCCAACACCACAAACTTTAAATTCAATCAATTTTCACATCATACTCCATCAAAATCAAGCGATGTACAAAAATTTTGTGAATATTAGACCATAGACATCTAATGTAAAGCCAAAAAACATCATGAATTGAAATTCCTAAATAATTCCCAATTTCATACCTTAAACACGAACTAAAATCGTGTAAGTTCAGAGACAATATCTACGTGAAACTAAAAACAGAGGTTAGGAATGAACTGGGCTTGAAAAATTGAATGGAGTAGATACCAAAATCACCGAAAACCGAGAAAAATTGAGGGAGATATGGAAGGAAAAAACTTTGTCACACAAGAGAAAGAGGAGAAGAAGATATGGGAAGAAAAAACGTACCAATAGGTTTCCACCCACTCAACACTAATTTTTAGTCACTGCACTGACATTAGGATGCTTAGAAGATAGGAGGATCTGTCACAGGAACATTCGTTCCTTCTTCGGGTGTCGTGTCTGTAAGATATGGCTTCAACCTTTACCCATATACAAAGAGTCTCCGCCTATTCTCTTTAAGAACCACAACTCCATAGCAAAATTGAGCTTTCGTGGAAAAGCTTCAAATGAGAGTTTATGAGTAGTATATGATATCCTGCAGCAAAATGTCTCGTAATGGTCTTTTTGTCGTGCTATACCTTGGTCCCATAAAGCATTATACTCCAACTCAACATGCAAGTAACATCCCTTCCCATATGTTGGAGTCGAAAACGGTAACATCGAAATCAACACCCGAAACTTCCGGAGGCCTACTTCTAAACAAGACAAAACAACCAAAAAGCTTCAAAGGACCACTTCGCTTCGGAGGAATGTCTAACGCTAATTAACGCCAGACCTACGAAC
>OVAN01011745.1:0-14384 GCA_900406275.1 Anastatica hierochuntica | reverse complement strand
GTGTAGATTGTTGTTGATCTTGCCTCTTCCTTGTAATTCCCGTTTGAATTGCTTGATAGTGAAGGTCACGAGAGTTTTGTTCTCTCCCCAGAGAGTAGCCATCAGGTGAACTCTGGGTCAACAACTTGAGTCTTGTTCATCTCTTTCTTTCTGCAAAACAAAGAACAAACACATATTAGTCTAAAAGAAAACTCATCAGAAGAGAATAAAGTTTGACTTTTCATGGCAATTTTTATGGTTTAAACTTTTAAGAAAAATTTAGGAATTTTGCAGATAAAAATTTTAGTTGAACTTTTTGTTTGAGAAATTTTTTCATGACAAATCAAATATTCAAATTATTAAGTGATTGTGTGATGCTCGGATAGTTCAAGTATCATTATGTTGTTTAATACAGATATTTTGATATATTTAACGTTAGCAAATTTACTTGAGCTATTAAACTATGAATTCAAATGAAGCTAAAAGTTTGAGGAAAACAACTACTACTTTGGCTGTATTTAGAAAAATGGTCATGCACTAACATATTAAAATGATTTTTGTAGTTAACTAAATTTGCAAAAGAATTTTCTGAGTGTTATTTTTGTTATTATCGAATGCTAGAACAAATTTAAAAGTTTTGAAGTTTACAATATTTTATGTCATAAGTGTAAATTTGTAAGAAATTTGTGTTTGCTAATATTAGTTATTTTATAAAAATATTAATTTTATTAATTATATACATGTTATTGAAAACATATATATTAAAAATGCAACGGAATCTTTTTATATTCTTTATAAACTTAATATTTACTTTTCCATTATTTTTAACTCTATGTGCATTACTAATAAAAATGTGAATTCAAACATTTATTTTTATCTATAAAAAATAATACTAAATGAAAAATTAGAAAAGAAAATATAAAAAAGTCTACAACATAGTGCAGTGCCGACAATAAATCTAATTATATTATAAAGAAATATAAAAACGACAAAGAGATCCACCATTATGGGATCCAAGCCTAAAACTTAAAAGAAGTTAGTTTAAATACATGGGATCCAATACTGAAGCTATAATTGTCAATCAATCGGGTTGTTTGGGGACAAGTCCAATTCACCATTATGGTTGGGCACTGGTCATAGCCATATAACACATGGCTCAATTGGGTCGAATATTAATTTTGCTTGTGGACAAACTTGTCTTAGACTATATGGACTTTGGGCAGCCTAAAATATTTAAAATCTAAGTTAATTTCAGTTTGGACGAAAATTAGCTGTCTTATTCTTCTTCCTCTGTCACAAAATCTGCTATTGATGTGAGTTCTCACCTCTCTTTCTTTCAAGCTTCAGATCCGAACTGGACAGGATTCACCGGCGCTAGTTGAATCGGGTCGGAAGTTCGAGCAGAGGAGTTGGAGCTAGTGAATCAATTGAATTCAATTCTGGCTTCGGCAGAGAAACCAGAGCTTCTCGATGACGAATGGGTTTTGTTGTACGTCCCTTTACTCTTAACTAATACATTCAAAAATATTTTAGAAACATTTGATTTGTAACTTAGAAATCAAAACAGTGAATAGATTTGTTGCTTTGATAGTTTTATGATTCGCTTTTTTGAGATAGTTCTCACTATAATTGTGCATTACTGTTGTTCCCATTTTAATCTTTGGTTATGCTACTTGTCAAAAAAAATGGGTTATGCTATAGGTACACTAATTTCTCCGAGCTGCTTTCTCTTCTGTTAGTCGGTTTTACACTTGTTTGATGAGTGTTGGAGATGATTCTCTTAGCTTATGTTACAATGGTCTTCTGTTTCATAACACAACTTCTCAATCGAAGGCGCACCTCAAAGTGTTGTCTCTTTCTATATGTTATATGCTATATGCTTTTCGATACAAGTATTTTTCTTCATATGCTTACTTGTCTGTGAATATGCAAATGATGATTAAAAGCTTACTTCAAGACTTGTTTCTTAATATGCATATATGTCTATGTGTATGATGATTTTGATATGTGTAACCATTATTGAAAAATCTGTGTTTTCTGAAATTGTCATCATGCTTTCGCCGAGCTTTATGCAAATCCAAAAAAATATAAAAAAACAAGAATTTGAAAGCCATAAACTAACAACGAATCTGTTTTCATGAAGCATGTTGCTCCGTGAATATACTCATAAGTTTGTCCCTTTTGTTATACTTGAAGCTATTGTATGAAATCTTCTGTTTGTATAAACCTCAGTTTGTACAATCTTTCTTTGTAACTTACTCTGAATATGAAGTTTGTATAAATCATACTCATAATCTGATGTTTTTCATTACTGCGAATATGTTATATATGCTTCGTCCATACCTTCTATTTGTTGGATAATTTTGATAGCTTAGGATGTAAGTTATCTTTAGTAAGAGTTAGTTATTAAAAATAACTCCAAAATAAGATAGGATTAGAAAAAAGAAAATCTAGTAGGTTAAGGAGTTAGCTTAGTCTATAAATAAGGTCTTTGGAGAGTTGTTCCAAGAGACGAGCAAGAGAGTTGTGATTAAGTTTTGAGAGAGAGTTTCTTAATCAACAAAGAAGTGCAGTTCTTTATATCTTTTGCTATTACCATTTCATTGATATTAGAGCTAAGTTGAAGAAATTTACGAAACCGAGAAACAGATAGAAACAGAGTCTTGTGTTTCAATCTCGAGTCTAGCGAAATCCTGAGTATTTTGAGGTTCAAGTTTTGTGATCTTCTATCCTAAATCATTAACTTGTCAAACTCGAAAACAAGGCATACGTTAGAAAAGTAAAAACAGAGAAGGAGACTCTGTTTTGAAGATTCTTACATCAAAATTTCAAGGATGGGGGACGCAACACGTAAGGACTATGGAGTGCCATCGATCCAATGTCCTATGCTAACATCGACAAACTACACAGTTTGGGTGATGATAATGAAATTTAAGCTTCGAGTTAGTGAAGTTTGGGAAACGATTGAGCCAGAGTCTACGGACCAGAAGAAAAACATCGCGCCCATAACTCTCCTGTTTTAATATATTCCCGAAACACTCATCTTGCAAATTGGAGATCAAGAGACGTCAAAAGGGTTGTGGGAAGCAATCAAATCACGATATCAAGGAGTTGAACGTGTGAAAGAAGGAAGATTGCAAACCCTAACAGCGGATTTAGAAAGACTGACGATGAGTGATATAGACAAGGTTGATGAGTTTGCGGCAAATATTTCTGGTATTGCAGCTAAATCAACCTCACTAGGAGAATCCATTAGTGAAACGAAACTAGTTAAGAAGTTTCTTAATGGACTACCACCTAGCAAGTATATTCACATTGTAACCTCTCTTGAGCAAGTCTTAGATCTTAAGACAACAAGTTTTGAAGACATAATCGGGAGAATAAAAGCATTTGAAGAACAAATTAATGTCAACACTAAACACACGGAGGAACAAGGAAAACTTATGTTTCCAAACAAAGATTATGGGAGAAGAGAGAATCGAGGAGGCTATAGTCGAGGAAGAGATAGGCGAGGCCGAGGAAAACCTCGACACTACAACTTTATTTAGAGTAAAGTAAAAATGATTTCAGGGCATTCCCAATAATCTCCTACTTGTACTGGAATCATCTATTCCTAAAATCCCTTTTTCCGTATATCTCGATCTGATCATAAGGCAAGAAACAATGTCATCTTTATATAGTCAAACCATGTTTACCGAACTCTGATTTATACTGATTAAACAAACGACTGACATTCACCTCGTTTGAGCACAACTATGCATTTCTCAGTATAAATCTTCGATAGGCCTAGAGATATCTTTCTCGTTATATAGGTGGGACAACTCCCCTCTTGTTTCATCCATGTTTCTTATACACTTTATAATACACCCAATCAATGCCTTTATAATCACCTGTTACGGCTGACGCTTGACAAAGTCAAAGTGAATCAATACATGTATAAGAAAACATGATGAACTCAGGTCAAAGGACTATACTATATAGTTGTAAAGAGAAACTCTAATGACATCCATATAACAATCTTGAAGAGTTCTCATAGCGGGCCAGTCCGATAATGTGTTCTCTAACACATCTATCTATGTGATTGACTTTAATACGACATATCAATGACTCTATGAAACTTAGTCATCATCCACCTCACATACTAGTCATTAATAGTTATTAATGTCCCTGCTTAATAACTTGACTATGGACCTCAATAATTTATGTCACTTATCACTTATAGGGTTTCATGATCAAGTCATGTACTTGATGACCTATAAGAACGGTATAAGTTATTTTGGGACTATTATTCAATTATCCAATAATCAAATAATACATGAAACTAATTTCATTACTTCAAACATAGAAAATTCTAAGTTTACCCGAACATCAATTCAGGAAACAAAGCTCCCACTAAACCCGAGATCATATCTTTCAGAATTTAATATGACTTTCATACTTAGATCACTCAAGAGGTTTATTAGGAAACCACAAACTCTTACTCCCAATAGTCCTTTAGAAACTATTTTTCCTTAGAAAGGAATTTGTCCAAGTAACAAAAAATTTGTTCTTTACTTCATCGTTGAATTCTTTGAACACTTCAAAGAACCATGTGAATGAATTATCATATAAACATAACCACTAATGAAGCAGTAACTTTCTTTGGCTTTTAAAATCATTAGTTCTCATACATCTCTAAGACCTAACAAATTACTAACTCTTTCACTGATCTTAGTAATAGAGCGTTAGTCATTTTTCAGTAAACTAAGAGCACATAACTCATTAGATTCTAAATCATTTGAGTGTAGAAAATTCATCGTTATAAACTTTCCAAATGTCTCATTTACAAGGTCCAAATGTCAAAGCCAAAATAAAACTTAGATTTCAGTCATAAGAAGATTCAAATGTTATAGACGATTAGACTATGACTTAGAACATAAATCTCATTCTCTAATGAGACTTTATCATAAATTTTCATCACAATATATATAAAGCTTATCTTATTAAAATATTAAATTCTTCCAAATCCAAATTTAAAGAAATTAATAATCTTACTCATAAGAAATTTGATAAAGAAAAACCTTAAGTTCTAAAGCCAGTTCTATAGAAAAATAAAATGTTCTACAACTAATCCAACAACCCTTGCTAAATTTCATTGCTAGGTCGATTTTATTCTTTCTCCATAACTCTACTTCTATTGGGGTTTGCACAATTTCATAAACGTGAGTACCACAACTGGTATACAATACCCAAAGAGTAGAATTAACTTAGTAACATTTACTTCTATAACATTTTACCTGAAGAAGAAGATTCAAAACTCTTCTTTTTCAGATCCTCCAAGTACTTCTTACAGTTTCTCTTCCAATGCCCAGTACCATTACATTAATGACACTTGTCATAACTAGAAGGACTAGCTTTAGACTATAGGAAATTTTCAGACTTGTCAGATTTCTCAATCCAACCCGGCTTACCATATCTTTTGTCTTTACCATGTTTCTTAAACTTATTATCTTGTTGCACCATCAGGACATTAGGATTTTCCTTCTTGATGTTTGGCTCAGCAGTTTGAAGCATCCCATGCAACTCAGATAAACTCTTCGTCAAGTTTTTCATGTATAGTTCATAACAAACTGATCATAATTTGACGACAATGATTGCAGGATTATGTCAGTAGCCAACTCTCGACTCATAGGACAATCCAGTTTTGCCAAGTTATCGATATAATCCATCATCTTTATGACATGTGGGCTAACTGAATTGTCATGTGAAAGCTTGCATTCAATGAGAGATTTAACCATCTTAAATCTCTCAGTTCGTACTTGTTCCTGAAACATCCCTTTCAGGCTAGTTATCATGTCTATCGGTGACTCCGCGGTCTCATACTATTTTTGCAAGTTTGAGTTCATGGTAGCCAATATAAGACAACACACATCAACCCTATCACTGACGTGCTTATCCTAAGCATTCATTTTTGCATGAGAAACATTTGACTTAGGCTTTTTAGGAAGCTCTTTTCTAGCCATATTCCTTCCTTTCCTGTTTGAGAACAATTCTCAGGTTGCGGTACTATTCAAGGAAATTCGATATGTTGAGTCTTTCCTTCTCAAGGACAGATCGAAGTGAAAACGCATTGTGGGAGTTTGACATAAGTGTCAGAAAAGAACAAGAAAGTTTAAATTGATGTTCGGGAATTTTAAGCACTCTCAACAATTAAGAACACTCACATTACACTCAAAACAATTTTCCCTCAAACTGAGTATAATGAACCAAGATCCATATTTCACATGAATTAGAGTGAGCTTTGGCTCATCGCTCGAACGCAAGCTATTTAGGTAAGCAACTACATTGCTAATTATATCAAATATAACTCTTCGTCGTGGATGACATCTTATGTCAAATCCAACCCTATGTCTCTAAGCTCAAAACCGTTTTGATAGCCTAGTTGTTGTTCCCTAAATCGAATTTGCTCTAACTATGGAGTGTATTCGATCTATGTTAAATACTTGAGTTCATGAATAAATCAGAAGAACCAGAAAGAACATAACGAAGAACACACAAGATTTGACATCCCAGTTCAGCTGCAAAACACATCCTACGTTTTGGTCGAGGGGTTCTCGGAATCCACTAACTTTTCCGGTGAACAACAGTTTTCTCTGATCAATCTCTCCCGATATGATCTCACCCTCTCTCTCTCTCTCTCTCTCACCCAAAGCTCACCCTCTCTTTTACAAGTTCACTCACCACCATGATCTCACCCTCTCTCTCTCTCTCACACCCAAAGCTCACCCTATCTTTTACAAGTTCACTGACCACCTGAATCCCTCAAGAGAAGAAGAAACAAGTTTAGCTCACCCCAAAGATTTAATCGTTGTTATATCCTAAAAAACTCTTCTCTTCCTTTAAATCTCCCTTTTAGCTTGAACTCTGTTCTTGAAAATTTAGATCCCCATCAGATAATGACAAAGCCAAACCGATACCGTTTCCATCTTGAACATAACTAACCCAAAACATAATTCATTCTCCGATTTAAGTCATAAACAAAATTCCATTGCCTTTACTTCCTGACCAATAACCAGAACCAAGAATAAAGCCAATAACCCAACAAACTCCACCTTGGCTTGTTCTTCAGTTTATGACCTCTGTCTCCAACCTAAAAACCCCTCAGCTGCTCATCCCTTAAGCATTAGAAACACCCATCATACTAAGCAGATGCTTAAATCTACTGACATGTAATATCTTAGTGAAAACATCTGCAAGGTTCTCACTAGTATGTACCTTTGATACTTTAAGTATTCCATCAACAATCACGTCTCTCACAAAGTTCATCTTGACTGCCATATGCTTAATTTTTTCGTGAAACACATTATTCCTCGCCAATGCAATGACACTCTGTGAACCACAGAAAATTTCCACACTCTCTTGACTATAACCAAATTCTTCACTTAGACCTTTGAGCCATATATCTTCTTTTGCAGCATCAGTAAGAGCTATACATTCAGACTTTGTGGTAGAGAGTGCTACCACCTTTTGAAGACTTGATTTCCAGCTAATGATTCCTCCACGAGAAACAAAAGCATATCCTGACAAAGACCTTCTACGATCCAAATCTGCTGCATAGTCAGAATCACTACAACCATGTATTCTAAATTATGTACACCTTCTAAACTCTATAACCATATCAGTAGATCCCCTCACATATCTAAGTATCCACTTCACTTCACCCCAATGCACCTTCACTGGACAGTTCATGAACCTACTCACTACCGCAACAGGATATGCCAAATCTGGCCTAGTTCCTATCATCCCATACATAAGGCTCCCTACTGCATTACAATAAGGAACTGCCCTCATGTACTCTAACTCACATTTTACTTGTTCTGGTGTAGCTGCAGACAACTTAAAATAAATCCCCAAAGGTGTGTTGACTGGCTTTGCTTTCTACATCCCAAAGCTCTTCAGGACCTTCTCCAAATAGTTTCCCTATGACAACCTCAAAATCCATTTTCCTCTGTCTCTCAGAATATCAATTCCCAAGATTCTTCTAGCTGCCCCTAGATCCTTTATCTCAAACCATGACTTGAGACTCACTTTTAACTCTGAGATTAACTTCATGCTTTTGCATGCCACCAACATATCATCTACGTAAAGTAAGAGATAGATGTACGTACCAGAGACTTGCTTAATGTAAACACAGTTATCATGTTCACTTCTTCCAAAGCCAATCTGCAACATAAAGGAGTTAAACTTCTGGTTCCACTGTCTTGGGCTTTGCGTGAGACCATACAGTGACTTCCTTAGACGACATACATAATCCTCTTTGCCTCTAATGATATAGCCCTCAGGTTGATTCATAAAAATCTCCTCTTCAAGATCCCCATGTAAAAATGTTGTTTTTACATCTAGTTGCTCTAGTTTTAAGTCTTCTTGTGCCACTATTGACATCAAATACCTGATTGACACATGTTTGACAACTGGCACAAACACTTCATTATAGTCTATACCTTCCTCTTGAAGAAACCCCTTTGCTACCAACCTAGCTTTAAATCTAGAAGCTTCTACACCTGGAATACCCTGTTTCCTTGTGAAGATCCAATTGCAACCAATCACTTTCCTCCCTCTTGGCCTGACTACAATATCTCAAGTATAACTCTTATTCAAAGAATCCATTTCCTCATTTGTTGCTTGGCGCCACTTATCACTATTGATATCTTTCATCGCCTCTTGGTAACTGCCTGGTTCTAAGTCGTCTCTACACTCAAACACCATCATTGCAAAACCTGAGAAATTTTCTTCATCAAATCTCATAGGAGGTCTTGGTTGCCTTCGAACCCTATCTCTTGCCAATCTATAACTCAACTCTTCTGAGTTCAGCTCAGAACCTGTTCCAAGAGTATCTCCATCAAACCTTCAAGGATATCTCCACCAATTTCACCTTCCTCCTCTTGATCTTGATTATTACGTCCCCCTTCTTGGTTAGTACTTTCTGGTTGGTACCCATCACTATCTGGATTTAAAATAATATCCAGAAAAGTTGTATTTCTCTCAGTTTCACTATCTTCAGAAATTCCCTTCAGATCCTTGTAGCTTTCTGATTCATAGAACACCAAATTCCTGCTAACTAAGCTTCTCTTTTCATCTATGCTCCAAATTTTGTAGCCTTTAACTCTAGTTGGATAACCAATGAGCACCCCCTTTCTAGCCCTTGGTTGTAGTTTACCTTCATCACTATGATAGTAACAAATACAACCAAACTTCCTCAGGTGATCATAGTTTGGTGTTCTTTTAGACCACACTTCTTCAGGTACCTGGCTCCCTATGGTAGATGATGGACTTCTGTTAGTCAAATATATTGAGGTGCTTACAGTCTCTGCCCAAAAAACCCTTGGGAGACCTGATTCATTGAGTATACTCCTGACTTTCTCTAGAATTAAGCGATTCATTCGCTCCATCACACCATTTTATTGTGGTGTGTGAGGAATAGTCTTATGCCTTGAGATTCCACTTTCTACACAAAACACATCAAACTCTCTGTTGCAGAATTCAAGTCCATTATTCGTCCTTAGCTTATTGACCTTTAACTCTGTTTGATTCTCCACCAAGATCTTCCATTCTGAATTTCTCCAATGCTTGATCTTTGATCCTGAGAAAAAATACCCAAACCTTTCTCGAAAAATCATCAATCAAAGACAAGAAGTAGTGACACTTACCTAATGACTGTGGTACTGTAGTGGCTTCCAAGAGATCTGCATGAATGTAGTCAAGACATCCTTGACTAGTGTGACTGCCTGAAGAGAAGCTAACCATATGAGCTTTTCCGTAGATACAACTCTCACAAAACTTCATACTTGATACTTTAAAACCATTTAAGTAGCCTTTCTTGACTAGAGTATCTAATCTATTTTGTCCTATATGGCCTAACCTATTGTGCCATAATGATGTTTCATCTTGTTTGGGTACTGCATTCACTTCCCCTATTACACTGCTACCTAATAGATGGTAGAGCTTCCCCTGTCTCTTAGCTTTCAGAATAGTCCTACATCCCTTATTAACCTTTAGGACACCATTCTCAGAGGAAAAATTACATCCCTAGCTCTCAAAAGTTCCCAAAGATAGTAGGTTCCTTGAGAAATCTCGCACATACCTTACCTCCGTAATCTGAACATAGTTCCCTTGAGATGTCTTTAACTTGTCTGTCCCAATACCCTTGACTCCAAAGATGCTCTCATTAGCCATTCGAACTGAGCCAACGTCAAACTCCTTTAGTTCTGAAAACCACTCTCTTCTAGGTGTCATATGGAAGTTACAACCCGTATCCATGATCCAAATATCAGATTAATTCAATGGATCCACCAGGTTTGCAGCTGCTACTGTTAAAGACTTAATGTAATCAACTCCAATAACAACATAAGACTCACCCCTATCTTAAGTAACCTCCTTCTGCTTTTGTTGATTCTTCTTAGGACAATTCCTCTTGAAGTGTCCTTCTTCTCCACGCACCCAACATGACAGTTTCTTATCCCTAGACTTTGACCTGTTTCTCCCTTTCTTCTTTCCCTGTTTATTTTCTTTAACAGTACTTCTTCCTCGGACATTTGAACCAGTGAAGAAAACATCTCCTTGGGGCTTAGCCTTATTTACTGACCCTATTCTAGCTGCTTAGAATTTACAGCCCATATCACCTCTTAAAGTGTTAAAGAGTTACCATATTTCAGAGTATCCCGCAGGTGATCAAACTGCTTTTGAAGAGACATCAAGAGAAGAATGACTTGGTCCTCATCGTAAATATTCACTTTAACATTCCCTAAGCCTGTGATAATTCTCAAGAACTCATTAATGTTAGCTTCAACAGATATGGATTCATTCATCTTGAATCCATAGAGACGTTGTTTCACATAAATCCTATTTGAAAGTGATTTAGACATGTATAGAGAGTCCAGAATCTTAAGCATACCTGCAACCGTAGGTTCTTTAATAATCTTTCTAAGTACCTGATCTGTTACACTGAGTATGATTGTGCTACAGACCTACCTTTGCTTCACTGCTAGTTCTGTATCAACCTTGGTGAAATCCTCAGGAACTTCCTCTTTACCTTTCCCTTTGAGTTCTTCAGCCTTTATCGATGGCATCTCTTGTTTCTACAGTTCTTGTTCTTGAAGCTAAAGAGCTGACATCAACCCCGATATCTCCAGATACGCCAAGATCTTCTCCTTCCACAGATTATAATCCATCATGCTATTGAACTTCTCTACCTCCATTTTTGAGAAAGACATTGGCATCAACATAATACTTCCTCTGTGTCCCAAGCGCCCAAATCGATCTAGATCGCTTCGCTACCAGAAGCTCTGATACCAATTGTTGTTCCCTAAATCGAATTTGCTCTAACAATGGAGTGTATTCGATCTATGTTGAATACTTTAGTTCATGAATGAATCAGAAGAAAAAGAAAGAGAAGATCTAAGAACACACAAGATTTGATATCCCAGTTCAGCTGCAAAACACAACCTACGTCTGGGCCGAGGGGTTCTCAGAATCCACTAACTTTTCCAGTGAACAAGAGTTTTCTCCGATAAATCTCTCCCAATATGATCTCACCCTCTCTCTCTCACCCAAAGCTCACCCTCTCTTTTACAAGTTCACTCACCACTTGAATCCCTCAAGAGAAGAAGAAACAAGTTTATCTCACCCCAAAGATTAAATCATTGTTATCTCCTAACAAACTCTTCTCTTCCTTTAAATCTCCCTTTTAGCTTGAACTCTGTTCTTGAAACTTTAGATCCCCATCAGATAATGACAAAGCCAAATCGACATTGTTTCCATCTTGAACATAACCAGGCCAAAACAGAATTCATTCTCCGGTTTAAGTCATAAACCAAATTCCATTGCCTTTACGTCCTGACCAAAAACCAGAACCAAGAATAAAGCCAATAACCCAACATTAGTCAAGTGAACCAATCTCTTTTCATACGGTAACCATTACCATCCGCCTCACTCATGTAATTGTGCACACTCTGCTTGGTAAACCCAACACACAACGAAACAAGACTTGACAGTTGACAAGATTGAGCAGACATAAAACCTTGATATTATTTAAAGAACTCAATTTTAATCCAATTTTATATATTAAAATTTATATCTAATATAAATTATTAAAATTTAATTAGTACATATCTAATATGTATATTTCATTGGATTATAAATAATTAAATCAATTTTAATCAAATTAAAATCAATAATTATTAATATAATTAACCTTAGTCCTAATCAAATTAGAAAAAAAATTAAAAGATTAAAATTACAAGAAATTTTTCATTGAAACTAAAACCAGTGGTTTCGCAAAAACAAGAACTTGTTGGTTTTCTCTAAAACCAAACTGATCAAGTAAAATATAAACAAATCCCCTAAACATTAATTGTGAAGTGACAAACTCCTTTTCAATTATTTTAAAAGATTTAAAATTCATTCATTAAATTTTATTGAGTATTTATTTCATTAGATAATCATTTAAATTATGATATTTATTTCATTATTTAATTTTAATTCAGTATTTATTTAATACATACGAGTGACTAATTCCATTAGTCAATATATATATATGTGCAATTTTTATAAAAAATATCCATGCTGACTAATTAAACCATTTTTTATACATTTTTCTATAAATTATATAATTTTTTACATCATATGCATTTTTATTACTTTTATATTAAATTATATTATAAAAATATTTAGTTTGAAGGATCCAAATTTTCCTTATAATTTATAAAACATTTCAAGTTTTAAAATACAGTTTATAATGAATATGTATATTTTAACATTCATCTATACTCATTATCAATAAATTTCTAGAATGAAAACTGTAGATAATAATGACGTATATCAAGAAAACATGTCAGTAACTTATGTTAAAGTCATAATCATTAATATATCTTGACCAAAACAAAATCATTAGTTATACTAAATCAAATTACTAACATTTTGACAATAATTTATCGCGCATTGCGCGGAGAACCATCTAGTAAAAAAAAAAACAAAGTCAGACTTTCACTTCCACCGATGATTAAGTATTCAACAACAAGTTGTCTTTGACATTGATAATTGAATCCACTTTCAATTAAAAAACCAAACGAATGATTTACTGTTCATTTGTCCAAACGAATGATGATGGCGGCATCTCTGACCATGCTAGGGGAGTCGTCTATATGGATGTTCAGGAGGCACACACTCGTAAACCTTTCAAGTTACGGAATTTTCTGGCTTCACAGGAGTGTTTTTTACCTGTGGTAAAGGAATTCTGGGATGGTATTGTGCCGCTTCAGACTTCGCCGGTTTCAATCTACAACTTCGCCAAGAAGCTCAAGGAGCTCAAGCAGGTTATACGATCTTTGAACAGGAACACAGTGGGTAATTTGACATACCAGGCCAATGAGTCCTTTCGGGCTCTCTGCCAATGTCAGGAAACGGTTCTCAGTAACCCATCTCAGGCGAATGTGCTTGCTGAGTCTGAAGCAATGGACCGTTGGCTTCACATCAATGTGCTGGAGGAGTCTTTTTTGAAGCAGATAGCTAAAGTTCATTGGCTGCGTTTAGGTGATCAGAATAACAAATTTTCGACCAAGTTGCTCGAGCCCATGCTGCCAAGAATTATATTCGTATGATACGCACGCAATCTGGTGCTTCTGTTACTAGGCTATCGGACATAAAGGCGGATGCTGTCAGCTGGTTCCAGTCACATTTGCATGACCAGCCTATGGATTTTAGTGGGATCTCTATCGACCGGCTGCAAACTTTGTTGGATTTCGGGGTCTCTGATGAGATGAAAGGTCGCTTGATTAGGCCAGTTTTAGAGGAAGAGATTCGGTCTGTTCTCTTCTATATGCTAGCGAATAAGTCGTCCGGGCCAGACGGGTTTACGAGTGAGTTCTACCGCTCTTCTTGGTCTGTTATTCGATCAAATTTTGTTTTGGCTGTTCAATCTTTTTTTGTTAATGGATATTTGCCTAAGGGTGTTAATGCTACGATTTTGGCGCTTATACCGAAGAAAGTTGGAGCTATGGAAATGAAAAATTTTCGTCCGATATTTTGCTGTAATATTCTGTATAAGGTTATCTCCAAGATCATTGCCAACAGGTTGAAGGAAGTGCATCTTGAATTCATTAGCCCCAACCAATCGGCATTTGTTAAGGATCGCCTCTTGTTAGAGAATTTGTTGCTGGCCACAGAGATGGTCAAAGACTATCATAAGAACAGTGTTACACCCCGGTGTACGATAAAAATAGATATTGCCAAAGCTTTTGACACAGTTCAATGGGGATTTCTCGATAATGTCCTGCAAGCTATGTGTTTTCCGATGCAGTTTATTCGTTGGATACTTACTTGTATCTGATGTACATACAATTTCATGCATATTTTAGTGTGTTTTAGCTTAG
>OVAN01011744.1:0-14386 GCA_900406275.1 Anastatica hierochuntica | reverse complement strand
ATATGATTAGATAGTCTAGATGCAATCAAGAGGCAAGGGTTAAGCAATAAAAAAATCATTCAAGGAAAAGGCAATAATTAAATCAATCCATTCTCATGGAATTAATCCATCTAATGATCTAAAATTGAACCAATCTTCCAATGGCAATTTAAAACTCATTAGTCATTAAACACAAGCCTAAAAATCCACTAAACAACTTAGACAACTATTCCCATAGGCTAAGATTGAATAGCAATCATAAGGTTCTCTTGGGAATTTCAACAAAAACCTTCCGGGTGTGAAATTTCTATGATCTAGATTTTGATTAATCACTTCAAATCTAGCATTAAATACTCCTTAATCATGTGAATCTACAAGTAATAAACCCTTCGAAACTCAATAAACACCTAGATCTAATCTAATCTACTCCACCCATAAAATCACAAATAAGATCTACTCACTAATCATGATGATCAAACAAGTAATCACAAAGATAAACAAGATAAACATCATGATTAAGAAAAAGAAAGAAAGAAAGATGCAATTTTTACTTAGATCAAATATTCTTATAGACAATCATCAAAATAGGAAAACAAGATGAAAAATGAGTATTTTGCAAAATCAAGCTTAGGTTTAATACAAGAGAAATGGTCTTTAAATACTAAAATAAAATGGGTTCTAGCTAAACCGGAAAAAATCTGGTTCAGTTCAGAAATTTGGCTTAAATCGGAGATAATACCGACATGCGCATGACACGCGCAGGTCGGTACGCGTGGTCGGTACGGGTCGTCGATTCTCTCTGTTAGCGATACCGAGGTGCGCACGTCGGTATGCGTGGCTCAGTATTTGAATACCGAGTTGTGCGTTCAAGGAGTGTGACTCCGTATTTTAGCTTGGTATCTGAATACTGATCTGAGCAGAACACGCGCACCTCGGTACTGAGGTCGGTACTGGATCTCCGGATGCCTTGTGGTCGATACCGACCTGCGTAGGTCGGTATTCTTGGGTTGGTATGCGCGTACCGACCTATGCAAGGAGTGCGCAGGTCGGTACTCTGCCCGGTACACTACTGGCAGTGGCGCTTCTTTTGTTTCTTGGCTCGAAGTTTGGTCCGTTCGCGTTCGTTCTCTCGTTATTGATTCGAAGTAACCTGAAAAAGGGTAAGAAGAGAAGAAAATGCAAATTCTAAAGACTCTAGACTCGAAATACTCAAACGACTAGGGATTAGTCATAAAAACTCTAGATGAAACGCTTAAACATACGAAAAAGCTTTTAAAGTTCACTCCTAAAATGAGATAATACGATAACATCAAAATGTCTCTGTATTGTTGATTTCCACCAGAGCTTCGTATATGCAAAAAAATGAAAACTGCTTGTTATTTATTTATATCTAGGTACAAAAGTAGTATTTACATGTTATTTTGTTGTTTAAATTCACCTTGAAGATTGCACATGATTGGTTTACTTTGACTTAGTGGTTTGTACTTGGGTAGTTAGGAGTCATGGTTATCGATATACTCTTTCTCTCTACGATTTTGCATAATATTTTGTATTCCGGCGCAGATTTGAGACCCCGAAACACCTTAAGCCTCACCACTAAAAGCCATTTGATTACTTGGCCTGAAATTCCTGATGTTGAGTTCTCTGTTGAAAAATTCTCATGCTTATATGAATGAATGTAGAGAGTTATTAACACGAATGCTAAGCTTGTTAGTTCAGAGTTTGGAGTATGGATGGGCTTGGGAGATCATGCAGGGGTTCTTGGAGAGAATTTTCTAACCGTCTCAGGTCGACGTGGTCAGTGAATATAGTGCAGAGTAAAGTCCATTGATAGTACAAGGTCCATTTTGTTTTCAAACCTCTTTCCCATAGGCTTCATCTTTGTTTCCTTTACTTTAGAACAAGCAATTATTCAAGTTTAGGAGATTTGATGTATTCGTATTTTATGAGTTTTTATTATGGTTTTATTCGAGATATATGGTATTTTAATATGTATTTGGTTCTCTTTGGAGCAGTTTTGTGTTCTTTAGTGTTTTTACAGGTGATAAGCTTGATGCGCGGATCGATCGATCCCTATCCAAGGATCGACCGATCCTTGTCACGATGCAGACCAAAGTTTTTGAACCGAACCGAGATTTTGAGACCCAATTACATGTTTAATATCTAGATTCGTATTCTATCTTGGATTATGTTGTTTTTCTAAGTTTTTGAGCAAAGAGAGAGCTTTGTAACATAAGGGAGACGAATTTGTACCTGTACTTTGTTTCAGAGAAGCTTTTTGAACCCTTTCACTCTTTCAATTTCAATTACAACATATTTTCCTTTGATTTATTTTGTGATTCTTCTTTGATTATAAGTGAGTAGTCTTCTAGTTGGGTTTAGGTTTCTCGTAAAGGATTTTATGAATCTTTGATCATTAGGTTGTTAGATTTGGGAATTATCAATTGATCTTTGTTTGTCTTTGTGTTTAATGATTGAATTGGCTTGATCACCTAGTTCATGAACTTAGGATATTTAACGAACTGAAAGTGTTCGATAAAATTCCTGAGAGAAAGATAAATGAGCAAATTGTCTTAGACCAATGAAAATTGATGTATAAGAAATTTGTGAGCAAATCAATCTTGTTTAGAATGCATGTTTAGGATTCAAAACTCAGCAGAAGTTAGTGTCTAGGATCCTTAAGCATAGATAGTTAGCGCTACGGAAGTAGGTTAACTATAATCTTGTGAATTGAGTTCAAGATGGCTCTTAAATGTTTCCCTGACAACAAACCTATAATCCTGATGAAATAATTTCTCTGAGAACACGTTATACCTAGCACTTTTTCTCTGATTGACTTATAACTGCTTGTTTCGTTGCTTTCTCTTGTTATTTCGATTTATAGCATCACTTTACAACTCTTCTTTTTTGCTTTAGTCCGCATTTGATTCAATAGTTTTTCGTACAACCTTTGGTCTCTGGTAATTCGATCCCCAACAACCACAACGTACGCATTTGTACGCTTGCAGTATTTTCTTGGGTGAAAATATGAGCTTTCAAAACTCTTACATCGGATTTGGAGGTTCTGGTAGAGAAGGCGTACTCAACATTCTTGGTGTGTCTGCAGATGAAACCATCATCGAAGTTTATATTGTTGATATTAGGGCTAGCTTGTGGTTGAAGCTGGAGAGTTTGTACATGACGAAGTCTCTAACTAATAAGCTACTTCTGAAACAACGTCTTTTCGGTCTGAGAATGCATGAAGGTACAAAACTACAAGATCATCTTGACAGGTTGAATTCGATATTATTAGATATGAGGAATATGGATGTTGAGGTGGAGGATGAGGATGTATCGCTGATTTTTTGGTGTCTTTTCCTAATTCCTTTGAGAACTTTTTTCAGTCATTCATATGAAGCAAGGATTCGGTTAGTCTGGAGGAAATCAAGTCAACTCTTCATAACAAGGAGTTGCGTCATTCAACATCAGGTTCTGGTACAGATAATCAAGCTTTTGGGTTATTTTCAGTGGTGGTAAGAACCTTAGGAAAGGCAAAAGTTCGAAAGACAAGAAGACATATCCAAGGGATTCAAAATCGAATGATGTTTGCAATTATTGCAAGGAGAAAGGGCCTTGGAAGTCTGATTGCCCTAAGAAAAATAAGCAATATGGCTTTGTTGCATTAGCAGAGAATGAAACGAAGTCTGAAGATGAAGATATTGCTCTTGTTGTTCATGGATAGTCTCATCCTAAGGATGTGTGGTTTCTAGATTCAAGGACGTCCTATCATATGTGTACAAGGAGGGAGTGGTTCTGAGGAGGTACCTGATGGCAAGATCAAGTTGGCAGATGATCGTGTCTGCGCGGTCGGGGGTATCGGGTCACTCAAGCTCAGGACATATAATGGTAGAATATGTACGCTAACTGACGTTAGGCATGTTCCATCAATGGCAAAGAATTTGATCTCGGTTAGTCTTTTGGACAGCAGAGGTTTCAAATATGCAGATGGAGATGGAGTTCTGAATATCTTTATGGGTTCAGATGTGATTTTGAGAGGTTTCATTTGAGGTACTATGTATTTGCTGGATGGTTTTCCTGTTACAGGTTCAGTAAATATTGCTTCTTCAATGATTTACGAGGAGGATATCACTAAGTTGTAGCATATGAGTCTTGGTCATATGGGCAAAAGAGGAATGCAGATTTTGTCGAAGCAAAATCTTCTCTATGGTCATAAGAGCTTAGAGTTCTGCGAACATTGTGTGTTTGGGAAGCGACACAATAAGAGTTTCCTAAGGTTGTTCACAGGACAAAAGGTACAATTGATTACATCCATTCTAATTATTGGGGTCCATCTAGATTGGAATCTTTGGGAGGCCACACATACTTTGTGTAGATTATTGATGATTAATCAAGGAAGACTTGGATGATTATTTTGAGGCACAAAAGTGAAGCTTTTAATAGCTTCAGGGATTGGATCATGTTGGTGGAGAATCAAATTGGGAAGAAGGTCAAGAGGCTTCGTACAAATAATGGTCTTGAATTCTGTTCGTCAAAGTTCAATTCGTTTTATAGGGATGCAGGTATTGCTCAGTATTAAACAGTCAATAATACATCACAACAGAATGGTGTATCAGAGAGAATGAATCAGACATTGCTTGAGAGAGTGTGGCACATGCTCTCTAATGCTGGTTTAGAGAAGAGGTTTTGGGCTGAAGCAGTTAACACAGCTTGCTATCTGATCAATCTTGGACCACATACAGGCATCAAGTGTAGGATACTTTATGAGGTGTGATCAGGTAAATCTGTTGATTTCTCAATTCTAACGGTATTAGGATGCACATTTTACTATCATTTAGATGAAAGGAAGCTTGAACCAAGACCCAAGAAGGGAGTGTTTTTGGGCTATGGAGACGGTGTCAAGGGATACAAGATTTGGTATCATTCTGAGAAACGATTTCTACTGAGCAAGAATGTTATCTTTGATGAGAGTTATATGTTCAGGCTTTTAGCTAAGCCCAATTTGGAAGCAGAAGGAGATGACAAGCAGTTGGAGTTGCAGGAAATTTTGCAAGAAAACTCGTCTTGTAGGCGATCGATCGATCCCCCATAAGGATCGATCGATCTTGTGTCTGCGGCAAATGGCGATCGATCGATCCGTTGCAGATTCTCAGCCAGAATCAAGTTCTTCAGGAAATCAATGTGTTGGGTCTATCAAACGTAGTATTGCTAAGGATAGTCCGAGGAGAGTTGATGTCAAGCAACCAACGAGGTATCGTTTTGAAGATATGGTAGGTTATGAATTGTTGCTTGCAGAAGAGGTAGATACTTATGAGTCGTCTACTTACTAAGAGGTTATTTCTTATCCTATGTCTGCGAAATGGTCTACTGCAATGAGAGACAAGATGGAGTCTCATGAAAGGAATCATATATGGGATATTGTCACACTACCACAAGGAAGAAAGGTTGTTACTAGTAAGTGGGTTTCTAAGATAAAGGATGGAAAATCACCAGAAAAGGGAGTTAAGTATAAGGTTCGGTTTGTTCCTAGAGGTTTCAGTCGACGAGAAGGGATACACTACAATGAGATTTTCTCACCTGTGGCAAGACACAATTCTATCAGAGTGTTGCTAGCAATAGTAGCACGTCAAGACTTGGACTTAGAGAAACTCGATGTGAAGATTGCTTAGAAGAGGAGATATACATGACTCAGCCAGATGGTTTCCATATTCCTGGTAAAGAAGACTATGTCTATAAGTTGAAGAAGTCATTGTATTGGCTTAAGCAGTCTCCCAGACAATGGTAGAGGAGGTTCGACAGCTATATAGTCTGTTTGGGTTTCGAAAGAAGTCCTTGTGATTGTTGTGTTTACATGAACAGGGTGGAGGATGACTCCTACATCTACTTGCTACTTTATGAAGATGACATGTTGATAGCTACGAAGAAGATGTGTGATTTTTAGAAGCTGAAAGAGATAATGAGTTCTGAGTTTGAGATGGAAGATTTTGGTGCAGCGATGAAGATTATGGGTTTGGAGATCTTCAGGGATAGGAAGAAGAATAAGTTGTTCTTGTCGCAGAAAGCCTACATTGAGAAGGTGTTGGCAAGATTCAGTATGCTATCTGCTAAACCTATTGATACTCCATGTGCAGTGAACTTAAATTCACCATGTATGCTGATATGTCTGAAGAAGACAATGAGTATATGTCGCAGGTTTCTTACGCTAGCGCTTAGAAAGTTTGATGTATGTTATGGTCTGTAAAAGACCAGATCTAGCACATGCTTTTAGAGTTGTTAGTAGGTTTATAACTTATCCAGGAAGAGAACACTAGGCAGCTGTGAAGAGAATATTTGTTACCTTAAGGGTACATATGATGTTGGTCCTGTGTATGGAGGCAATAATCGGAACCTGGTTACAGGTTATTCTGATTCTGATTATGCAGGAGACGTGGACAGCAGAAGGTTTATGACTGGTTATGTGTTTACACTGGGTGGTTATGTAGTTTGCCAGAAGGCGACTCTGCAGTCGATGGTGACTTTTTCTACTACAGAGGCAGAGTATAGGGCATTGACAGAAGCTTCTAAAGATGCAATTTGGTTGAAAGGATTGGACAGTGATCTTGGTCTACATCATTATTCGGCTATTATTTAATGTGATAGCTTAAGTGTTCTTTGTTTAGCCAATGATCAGATTCATCATAAGAGAACCAAGCATATTGATGTGAAATATCATTTTCTGAGAGATGAGAAGAGGATTCAAGTAAATAAGGTATGAACGACAGGTAATCCTGCAGATATGTTCATTAAGCCAGTTCCTCACAGCAAGTTCAAGCATTGTCTTGACTTGTTGAAGATCTCAAGTTGTTAATTTGGCCCTACGGGCATCAGGCCCTTGAAAAAGCATATGGTCCTGGTGAGGGCATCTAGCTCTCTGGAGTGTCTGGTCCAATGGGACATCTGACATCTTGTTCGACGGAACATCTGCAATAAAGAGAGAGTCTGGTACATCTGGCACGAAAAAGTGCATCCTAGTACAATCAATTTGGAGGGTTCAAGTCAAGGTGAAGATTTGTAGAAAAAGTGACTTGAAGGAGTCGGGATTGATTTGTCGCATATGATGTCAACTCTGCGGGAATTGACGATCGAATGATCAGATGAGGCGATCGTTCGATCGAGTGGGACGATCGATCGTTCATATGGGGTGATCGATTGATCGAAAGATATTTCCTTTTTTTTTTTTTTTGTCAACAGATCGAAAGATATTTCCTTTTATTTGGGAATTTTCTTTTTTTTTCTATATATACCTGAGGGTGAAAACCCTAATCCCTTAGCACAAAAATTGTACTATGTTATATGTCTCCTTAATAAAAGTATTCTCTTTGTCTGTGGTCGTCGCCCTTTGGGTGAACCACATTAAATCTCTATGTCTTTTCTATTGCGTTTATCGAATTTGCTATTTGTTTATCTTTTTCTTCTGACATCCGTCACAACAACATACAATTAGGAGGGGGTTAAGGGCCTCCCAACCTTCGTGGTCTTCTGTCGTGCCCCTCAGCATCATTACCGTCATCCCTTGAAAAGCCTTGAGACATAGACCCAGAGTTTTGATCCAAAGATACACCACCAGTTGAAGATACAACTGGAGATTCGCTTAAGTGTATCACCAAGTCACTCTTGTTTGAAACCAATTCAGCCTTTGTAATTTGTGACTCTTGCAATGTTTTGGTCCAAATGGTTGCTACTTTAGAGGATAATAATTAGAGGAAAATATAGATTACGCTGGATTATTTTAAAATCACACCATTTGACAATTTTTTGTTTTGATTTTAGTAAAGTGGGATCCACAATTTTTAAAGGAAAAAGTATTGTTACGTTCAAATTTGTTACTCTACAAAATAGGAGAATACAAAAACAAGCGTTTTTTTTATTTTTCCACCAACTCCTATTCTACTAATTTATATTCCTCACATTTTATTTATTCCTTTTGTTTACCACCATCCCTTGTTTGCTTCTCTTTTGGAACACAAACTCTTTTAGGGCATCTCCATTGGAGAACCTTGCTAAAGGTTCTTAAAAATTTTTTTTGGTCAGATTTTTTTTTTAAAAAAAATAATAATAAATTCTGACCAGTCGCGGGCCGCCACGTGTCGTGGGGCCCACGTAAACAGTGTAAGAGTTGGCTTTTATTTAGTAGTTTTAAGAGCCAACTCTTACGTGGGGCCCGCGTTTTAGGAGCTAAGAACCCTCCAAAAATTCTCCAATGGAGATGGTCTTAGCCTCTAGGGAAATAACATTTATGTCCTTGCCTACACAAAGGAAGGGCTTACGAGACTTGAAAGCTGCGCTCAAACCTGATGACTTTAACGAAATATTTCTTTGGACTTTGCAGAACTTAGCCCTAGAAAGTGAGTGATTCATACGGTTTGTGTGGTCAGAGTAATGGGGTTTGGAAGTAGTTTGAGAATAATAATAGGTTTTTGAATTGTGTGATTGTCAAACTAAGTGTAATACGTAAGAGATTAATTTAAATAACAACTTTTGTTGATTGAAACTGTTTCAAAATTCCTTACACCTTTAGTTGAGTATATATTCTTACATACGAATATTGGAATACGATTTTACTGATAAAATGTGAAAATTAGGATACTTCTTACATGTATGTGATATGTTTACATTCACACAATTTAACTTGTTGTTGTAGACAAGATGATCCATTGAGAGAAAAATAGAGAAGCAAACATCAGTTAACAGAAAACAGTTATGGACTGTAATTAAGTATTCAGTTAATATTGTTACATCCTTATTATATCGATTCTACATATCGATTTTCAAACCAACTCTTTCCATTCGTAGACCATATGTTTTTTTCGTATGATTAGTATTGCATAAACTGTACATATATTTTATAGAGATGTTTGATTGAATGATTACAAAAATTTTACTTCGAAGAGAACTTAATTTGAAGATTGTAGGAATGTAGAATCATCTTAATTTCTAGTTGCAAAAGACATTAAGATGCAAAATTAATATTATTCATGAGAAACTCATACACTGTTGTTCATTCAGATGCAGTTGCAGCTATGTGCAATGCTTAATGTAATAAATAATAACGTCACGTACATGGTAGAAGAACGTTTCCTCTAGCTAATTCTAAATTAAAAAAAAAAACATGTGATGAAGCTGTTATAAATATAGCTGATAGGTTATTAATTTTTTTATCACAACAATATTAATTTTTAAACTCCATCTTCGTAGAAAAGTTTGAAGATAATTAAAGGATAATCAGGAGAGAAAGTGAGTACGTACTGGTCTCTTGTTAGGGTTTAGTTATATGAAGATGTATATATTAGTCCTTTCTTTTCTTAACAGAATGTTTGCTGGATTCGTTGAGCCAATTCTTCTGCACTAAGTTGGCACTCAATTCCAATCTATCAAAATAAAAAGTGAGAGAGAGATATACATAATTGTTAGTTAATATAATTCTAAATGTAGCTCGATATATAGTTTGGGAGAGAAAAATCCTATTATGATGCTATACACGCTTAAATGTTGTTGCGACATACATCTCGTTACGTTTCTTTGCTACCAAAAAATAACCAAAATTGAAAAAAAGTAAAACGAATCTCAGAAAAACTATGAGTGTGACCCTATAACGGTCTAAACTACCGAGGCAATGATCTTCTAAACGTTACAATTAGGCGTAAATATTAAACGGAGTTAGGTGGGTCTAAACGGATGTAGATGAATCTAAACGGAACTTAATTATAAGTTTTATATATAATTTAACTATAGGTCTTAATCTTAGAATATTAATATAAATAAAACACATATTTTTCTAATTTTCATTTAAGATGTAACATTTTTAAGTTTTTAAATAAATATTTTTCTATTCTAAAATTTGTAATACTTATCTTTTATTACTCATGACCTATATTATATAACATGATATGCTAAATATTTTAAATTTATAGATTTATTTTGTAAATATCTAAACCGTCTAAAAATCATCTAAGCCCCAATTAATTCATTTAGGCGCTAGGCATTGGATCGTCGTTCAACTAGCGCCTTGGACCTCGTTGAACATTGGTCTTAACCTAATTAGATATCCTACAATGTTGTTAAAATACTTTTTATTATTAGATTCAAAGTAGCATGATACTCAAGTAGTTTTTTGACCCAATTCATATTAATATACATGCTGACAATATCAGTATGACTAGTTGCTTTATAACCACACTTTTTGGTAACCAAATCTTTGATAGATGATTTTTTAAGTGCAAAAATTGTATAAATTCTTGACTAATTATTGGAAATATAAACTAAGCCTTCCAATAAGGCACTAAACTAGAGCAGCTGGATATATTTGAATAATTGTCAAATATATAAAATAAGATCTTTTGAAATTAAGATCTAAGGATTCCGTCAATTCCCACATGGAATAATAGAAGACTCTATCCATTTCATATTATTTGGTATTTAATGATTTTATACACTAATTAAAAATTACTATCTTTTACTCAATTTACTCTTTTTATAAAACATCATTAATTAAACTTAATTCAATAAACAAAAATCATGTTGCAAAATATAAATGGTAACAAAACATTAAGCTAACTTTTCATATTTATATAGAATCTTGAAAACATTGATACAAAAACTATTCTTAAACCATCATTTCAAAGTGAAGGGAGGGAATAATAAAGAAACTTTTAAATAACATAGGAACACGTGTTGTCAACGCATTGGTCTGTAAATTAAAAAGTCAAATGTATACATATGTATTTTAGATTATGAAACAAAGAGCTGTTATATTGTGTATGCTTGTGAGCAATCTGACATACCCTCCCTATATGTTTGTGTGCACTAACGTATATATACAACGTAGATAAAAGTTATACATCTATTTACATGTCAAAACTGTGTAGATGAATTTATGTGAATGTCAATGGCTTATATTACTTATTACAGGTACCCTACCATTTCTTCCCCAACCATATATCTAATGTAACAAAAAATAATATACTCCATTCGATACACTCATTAAAGAAGAAAAAAAAAAACCAGCAAATATTCATTAAGGTGATTTTTCGTTCGTACCTTGATGGTGAAAGTATTAAGCATTGTATCGTCGTCGATGGTGTTAATATTAACCTGAAGAATCTCGAGAGCCAAATCCTCGAGAGCCGCCATTATCTTCATAACCTGTCTAGGGATCTTATGCGACACCGTTTTCAGCAGCACGTTAGCTCCTGAGAACTTCACTTCCACGTCAGCCAAAGCCGACTTTGAGCTAGCAACGAGCTCATTTATCAAACTACTCTCGTGGTTACTAGTGACTGAAGGAGAGGAAGATGATGAAGCAGGTGAATAGGGAGGCGGGTCCCCTAGGCTGCTGCAACCAGCCAAAGTGCTGTAAGAGCGAAGGGGAGGCTGTGGGGGATGGACTCCGTATGGGCTCGTGGGCAGAGGGGTTCGAGGGCTTATGGGAGGAAGAAGAAAGTGGTGGTTGATGCGTGGGCTAAGAGGCGGTTTTCGCGGGCTTAGGATAGGGGGTGAAGGACGAGGGCTCGGGACTAGTCTTGGGCTAAGGACTTCGGCGTAGGTTTTACGTTGTTTCTTCGCTTCTAAGGATTGAAGAACTTGTTGTAGCTCGTTTATGTAGTCCACAACTCCTCCTATGATCGATGCTTGGTCCCCCTTTTATTATAATCAAGGAAAAGAAATTAAAAGTCAATATAAACATTATCTATATCACATTGCGACATGAAAGAAAGACAAATAAAAAAGATGATTAGTGGGACCAAATGTCATTATACTGTCATTATTCATAGAAAAAAACATAGATATGATAGTTTTTTTTATCATGTTCCTAAGAATGATATGATAGTTAGGTATCCCAAAAAGATTAGGTTTCTGTTTTTGATAATGGATACTCCTTATTAATGCGATATTGACACAGCCTTGTTTTACAAAAGTTTTTTTTTAAAAAAAAGCAAAATGAAACTAAAGAAGGGAAGCAATTGTTAACCCAAATGTGAAGTATAATCCTGCTCAAACATATGAAGTGTGACCAAAAAAGATTAGTTATGTATGTAATGAATATACCCGTTTGACGTAGAAACAAGGCATAAGAGAACGTAAAACGGTTAAGTGCTCGTTCATTTGCTTTCTACGGTTACGCTCCACGGTTACATGAGATATCTTTTGTTGTCCATCTTGCTTATTCTTTTCTTCTCCATCTTCTTCTTCTTCTTCTTCTTCTTCTTCTTCTTCTTCTTCTTCCACTTTTCTCCCGGTTTCTAGTCTTTGCTTTTTCCTCTTACGGGATGACGTCTCATCATCTTGGTCTTTTACAAACTCCTTAGAACTTGTGGTTCCATCTTTATGGGTAGATGCAGCCGTGGGAGAGATATCTCCAGCGCCTTCAAGACTCTCTAAGATGGCAAATAGATCATCTCCAGCTATTGAAGTATCAACGAATTTACACTCTTCAAGAAAATCCGGTATTGTCTCCTGCATCGTGACGAGAAAAAGTCTCCACTCTCTCCTCCACGTTCGTTGGATTATAAAATAGAAATTAAAAAAAAATGTTTAGAGAAAGAAAGAGACGAAAGAGGGACACATCTAGTTGAGAGAGTGTGGATGCCAAAAGGAGTAAATATGAGGGACTCGCATTCATCGAGGACGAAAGTAAGCCTATCAATTTTCAATTTTTTATTATTCTATTTTGATAGGGTTATTTATTATGCAGTTTGTGCCGTTGGATGAAATTTAGAGAGACTAGGGTTTTTCTTTTTGTGTGTCATTTATGTTTTAGATATAAACATACATATTTGGCACGTCTTAATGTATACTATAATATAAGAGAGATAAAGGTTGCATATATGCAAAGGGAATATATAAATTCCTTAGAAAATGTTTATTTATGGTTTGAAAAATCACTAGCTCGGTATAATTGCTTTTTGTACATAAAAACACGGATATTTACGTACCTTCTTCCTATTTAATTTACGTGTATATTTGGGTTGCCAATGGTCCGACCATTCCCGGCTTTTTAGTGAGAAAATAAGTTTTTCAAATTATTCAATTCATATTTATTTTAGCGCCCTCGCTTGTGAGACAATCAATTGAATGCTATGTTGTACATTCCCATTCGCAAAGAGAAAAACAACCTACCCATGTTTTTGTGATAGATAATTATAATAGATATACAAAAAATCATTAACTAATATTCCAAACTCGAACTTGATTTTACTTTTTCGCTCCTTCTCTTTTCTGCTTTCTTTTCTTTGGGTTGGAGGGAGGTGGTGATTGGGACAAAGACATGTAACAACTGTAGGTTGTTTTATAGCTTTTATAGTTATTTTTTACTCTATGAATAAATAATCTCATTCTCATTAATTGGTAAAGTAATTACAATTGTGGGTTTATATACAACTCTTTACTAAGGCCTAAACCACAGCCTTAACCGAAAATGAAAGACTAAACCAAAACAATAAACTGATTCATTTGATCAGTTGCACACACTATATGATAAGAATCAAACTGAGATAAAAGCAGAGACTCATACACTCTATTTATAATGTCCTGGACCGTAGGATCCGGTCCAGTTTGATTTTGTTTTAAGGAAAATCCCATTAAAAAAAAATCTAAACCTATTCTATTTAAACCTAAAGTCACCCAAAACCTATTTTTCTTTCTATTTTATGTGGAGCCATCGCTGAGATAGAAAGAGGAGAGAGAAAGAAGAGAAGAGAAGGAGGATGTCTATGCAGTCCTTGAAGACAGAACATACACGCTGTGGGAGAACAGCACAACGGCCGACCAAATCATCAAGGATTGATCTAGTTTTTCTACCGTAAGTGCTTCTCTCTTAGATCTATCACCTCCATCAAACGGCTCATCATTTGGAGTCTTCTTCTGAAAGTTATGGTTGTTTTCCCGAGGGGTATCAGTGCAGATCGGATCTGCAACCAGTCAGAAAGAAGAGGACGATCGGCTATCCAAACGGTATCTGATCGGGGCGAAACTTGGGCTGTGGCTAGAGGACATATAGGGCTTCAATCTGAATGGTCGGATCTCATAGTTAACGGTTAGTTTCAGAATTATGCCTTCGTTTCCAAGTGGCTGCGAATCTGCCATATTTCCATATCTATCTAGTTTTAGTGTAAAGAGTGTTTGGCTCATCTAGAGGTTGTTGTTTCGGTTGGTTTTCTTCAGGAACGATGTAGCCTCTCATATCTATCTACTAGTAAAAGGAAAACCAGATTCGGATCTATATGAAGGGATAAGCGTGCCTTTGAAGTCGATGCTGCGAATATGTCCACTGTATGAGAGCTGAGTTCGGCGTTGATCTTCTGCAAGTGGCTAAGGTGAGGGAATATTCTAAATTACCTAGTTTGGAGCCTAGGTTTGGATGATAGTCTAGGGT
>OVAN01011743.1:0-14387 GCA_900406275.1 Anastatica hierochuntica | reverse complement strand
AGATCCGGCTCGAAAAGATCAATCCCCACCAATTCTGATGTACGATAGCCTTATCAAGGCAATTCGCTTATTGAACGAAAAAGATAAAATAAAAAACAGGTCACAAAAAGCCGATTTCTTCACCATCGTAGCATGGAAGAGTGAACAAATCAAGAGCATCGAGACGTCTAACTCTAATAAACGATAAAGACCGTCGCTTCACAAGAAGCCAGAAATAAACGACAAGACCGTTGCTCCACCAGGAGCCGGCAACATCCCAAAAACTCAAAAATCATCAATAAAACAAAGAAACTTACACAGAATGAAAGAGTAGGAGGGTCCACTCACAACGTTGGTGGCAAGCCACCAAACATCGGAGCAAACCCTCAAAACAAAAAACAAATCAAAGAGAAGGAGAGAGGAGGCGAATTTTTTTTTTTTGTATATATTTTGTAGGAGTAGTAAGAGTGTATGAATAAACCAAATCAAATCAATCTATATATACAAGATAATTGGAAGATAAAATGGAACATGGATTAATACAACCCAGTTAGTAAATGGTTTGAATCAATCTAAAATAAATGAATTATCGTCTTAATGGTGTATCCATGAACGACAATAATAATATATGACTTATCATTATCAATATCATTATATTTATAACTAATGTTACTATAAATTTTTTTTAACATATGTAATTTCTATTAAAAAGTGAAAGGATAGTATAACTTCGTAAGCATCGACTTTGGTGGCAATGAAAAAACAAAAGACATAACATCGATTTAAAAAGCATTTTTTGCCAACCTATCTGCTACACTGTTCTTTTCTCGGTTAACAGCCTCTAACAAACACTCCGAAAGCTTTCTTGACCATCAATGAATATCGGCTAGAAGATTCGCAATATGAATATTATCTTCACCCTTATTAACCAAAGTCGTTAGATATTCATTATCACCTTTAAACCAAACTTGACGATAACCTTGAGACCAAGCAAATTGAAGGACATATAAGAAACATTTAGCCTTTGCTTGAAGAGAATTTCGTACCTGTTGTAGTCGAGCATTACCCGATTTCACATGATTCCCATTGTGATCCATTATCACCCATCCCACTCCTATTGAGTCCTTCTCTGGTTTGAAGCTAATATCGAAATTACATTTTAACCAACTTATCAGTGGCGGCTCCCATTGAGAACTCTTCCGCTACCTGACTCTTTGATCCTGTTTTGCTTAAACACTTGACACCATTCAACTACTGCTTCGTTTGTCCGCAACCCATCTTTTTTGGATGTACATGATGTTTGGTGAAAACAAACTCGTTTCTCGATTTCTAAATGATCCAAGCCAAAAAGGCTTTATCCGATCTTGATAGCTTAAATTTGTGTTTGAATAATTTTTGAGGAGACTTTTAACATTATCTTCCAATGAAGAAGTCGAAGGCCATACTATAGTAAGTTCTGGACATCTCCCAATCGTTTGCGCATGTGGACATAGAAAGAGTAGATGATTAATAGATTTATCGTCTAGGCAGCATCTTTAACACAAGGAATATGTGTGTGTGTGTCGGCCAATCAGTTCTTCATCCACTGGTAAAGCTTTTGACAACACCCTCCAGAAAAAATGTCGAATTTCAGATGCCACTTTTAACTTCCAAATCTGTTTTTTTAGCTCGGTCGAACCCACAGGTGGAATTACTTCTTATTTAGTGTCAACATGAGTGGCCACTTGACGTAGAGCGAAAGATAAAGAACAAGCAAATTTTCGAAGATTCAACAGGAAGGTCCGAAACTTAGCTTGGATTTTGTTGTAGACAAATGGATTTTGGCTAGAACAATAGAGTTTGAGAGAAATCCTCTCTTGGCTTTTGCAAGCTCACGTTTAATATGAAATTTTTGTTAAGAAATTAAGGATGATCATTACAAGGTTCATCGATGCCTTATTTAAAGTTTTCAAAGTTTCCTAATTCTAAAAGGAAGTCCTATTAGTAAAAGGAAAACGTAAAACTCTATCTAATCATAAAACGAAACACTAAAATTTAAAACATAATCCTAATGTAAATAGGAGTCTTCACGCTGCATCAGGTCCCTCCCTCTAAAAAGATTCGGCCCTGAATCTGCTGGCAAGTCCACTTCCTCTGGTTTGTGTCGTCACAAGTGTTTAATATTAAACACATCCGCGATTCTAACATGTTTGGAAGCTTTAAGCGGTATGCATTGGCATTAATATTTTCTACTACTCGACGGTTTCGATCTTGCGAGCCTTCAATTTTTTGTATTCACCTCCTCCGAATATGTCTTTAATTAGGACCGCCCAAACATAGTCACCGACATTAAACTGAATGTCTTGACGATGTTTATCCACACGTATTTTGTATGCAATTGTTGATTTGAGTAAGTTTGTACGTCTTTGACAATGGATTCGATCTTTGTACACATCACCAATAGAAAAAATGAGCAGAACATGTGAGGAAACTTCAATCTCGGTGCCCTTTTACATCCACGCCAACTGATAGGGAGACAGGTGTATCAGAAACCGTCACTGGATCAAATTGATTTAACATGTTCTGCAGATGAGCATGTAACCCTGCAATAAAACGTGCCATAAGTTGATCTTTGAAATCATGAATGTTTATACGCGTCAACATCTGGTAGTTATCAGCTGCATATTCATTAATAGGAAGCTGGCCTTGGCGCAAGTTATAAAATTTTTGAAAGAGAAGACGTTGGTAGTTGTAAGGTAGAAACGTTTTCTTCATATGGTTTTTAAGTTATCCCACGATGTTAAATTCTCTTTGCCTTAGCGAGATCGATTTAGCTTGAGTTGGTTCCAACAAGCGGCAGCACGTCCAAGAAATCGCGTAGAGACAAGTGAGACTTTCTTCTCCTCAGGTACATTCTTAAAATCGAGAAATTCTTCCACAATAACCATTCAATTAAGAAAGTCTTCGGGTTGAGAGCTACTGAAGAATTTGGGAAGGTCGATTTTAAAACCAACGTCCCATCGTTGGCTTCGATTGTGCTTATCACCGTATGCGCGGGGTTGTAGCTACCTTGATTGGTTCGCGTTGTGCACGTCTGCTCTGGGTCTGTCTTCTTGTCTCAGATTTGTGATAGCGCTGGCAGGAGCACCATGAGTCGGAGAGGTTTGTTGAATTTGTGTTTGGTGACTAACATTGTTGGCAGCTAAGGCAGCGTGAACCCCCTGTTCGATGTCGTTTTGAATGACTTGTTGGATCGACTCAAGCAGAGTCTGATGCAAGGATTCCCGAAAGTCAAAATTGTTTTGGTGAAAATCATGAGTCTCTTGTTGTTTCTTAATATGCTTATCGGTTTGTTTATCACTAGGTTTGAGAGCCATCAGAACACATGAACGTAAGAACTCTGAAAATTAATTCAAAAATTTCTATCTCTGATACCAACTGACGTTGAGCGGAAGATAAAGAAAAGCTAGCTGTCGAAGATTCAACAAGAAGGTCTGAAACTTAGTTTGAATCTTGTTGTAGACGAATGAATTTCGGCTAGAACAATAGAGTTTGAGAGTCCTCTTCTCTTTGCTTTTGCAAGCTCACATTTAAGGTAAAATATTTGTTCTGAAATTAACGATGATCATTACAAGGTTCATCGATGCCTTGTTTAAAGGTTTCAAAGTTTCCTAATTCTAAATGGAAATCCTATGAGTAAAAAGAAAACATAAAACCCTATCTAATCATAAAACGAAACACTAGAACTTAAAACAAAATCCTAATGTAAATAGGAGCCTTCACGCTGCATCATCACCCTATATTCCGACCGAACCGTATATTTTCTAATATCTCGACCGAACCGTATATTTCCCATTCTCCGTATAAGCCCATTCATAGGAGCTGTAATTGGCTTGAGATGATATAATCATTGTTCTTACTATCTCTGCATCTTCATTGTTTAGTATCTCTGTCAGTTGTTCAACATCCCATTCCCTTCTCTTTGTTTTCCAAAGATTTGCAAGAGTGACGTAAGCATTACTTCTCACCTCTTCAACACACCAGAGGGTGGGGGAGGGGGGGTATTAGTAACCAACAACCCAAAGCTATACTTGTTTCTCTTCCATTCCCTACTCGTATACGCTAACCTTTTTTTAACAACTTCTTCCCTTCCTGGATCGATCTCCAACACTAAGTTCCTTCAATATTATCATTAGCATGAAAAAACGATGATGATTTGTAGTATCTACCCTTATAGAGTTTGGCTAACAAAGAGTGCGAGTTTTAAAAGATTCGTCATGCTTGTTTCACCAATAAAGCTCAATTAAATTGATGAAAATCCTTGAAACCCAAACCACCCTCTCTTTTTGGTATCCCCATTCTTCTTCAAGCCACCCATGGAAGCATCGTTCTGCCATTCTCATGCCCCCACTAAAACTCTGTTAACAAGCTATCGATCTCTCCATAAGTTCCTTTAGGAAGCAAAAAACAGTTCATAGAAAACACTAGAATTGTCTGAGCCACAACTTTTATTAAAACTTCCTTTCCAACTTGTGATAGGAAATGATTGTACCATCCATCAAGCTTTTTCTTTACCTGATCAACCACAAACTGAAAAGTTGTTGTTTTAATCCTACTGAATAGTTCCGAAAGTCCCAATTATTTACCTCCACCACCCTTTTTTCTAATACCAATGATGTCCTTGATTAGTGTTCTCTTGTTTTCTGCGATTTTCATACCGAAGATAGCGACGACTTGTCTAAATTATTTTTTTGCCCTTACAACTTTTCATAATCCTGGAAACTTTGATAAATCTAGAAAATCTTCTCTTGTTTCCCGGCAAAAGAATAAGGAGTCGTCTGCAAAAAATAGATGAGAAACCGAAGGCCATGACCACGTAATTTGCATCCCTTTGAAATAGTTTTCGTTCTCCGCATGATTTACCATTTCAATCAATATCTTAGCACACATAAGAAAAGATAAGGAGAAAGAGGATCACTTTTCCAAATACCTCGCATTGGTGTAACCATACCATAAAACCCATTATTCAATAGAATTGAAAATCCTATTACCAATCCATTTTTCGTCAAATCCCATTGATCGCATATCCTGATCCAAGAAACTCCACTCGACACGGTCGTAAGCCTTGTTAATTTCAGTTTTAATCACTACATAAGTTTATGCACAAGTTTTCTTCGATTTAATGGCTTGCAATAACTCATGAGGAACCAAAACGTTATCTATAATGTTTCTCCTGGGCACAAAAGCAGCTTGATATTTTGAGATTAATGCGTCTAAAAAACCTTTAAACGATTCACCATTATGTTTGAGATGATCTTGTAATTTATTGTGCAAAGACTTATCGGCCTAAAATCTTTCATCATGTCTGGGTCTTGAGTCTTTGGAATAAAAAATGTTTGAATGATTCACAGTCGGGTCAATCTCCGAATGTTGAAAAAACCGTTGCACCATATCACTCACATCCTGCTTAATGTCCACCCAAAATTGGTGATAGCAAGCTGCTGTGTAGCCATTAGGACCTAGGGCATGATTCAGTCCTATGGCAAAAACTGCTTCTATTATTTCTTTATCTTAAACTTCTCGAAGCAACCAAGCATTCATCTCGTCAGTTACCTTCCTCTAAACATTTGGAAAAACTTTGGTGAGATTCTGAGATGATGTTGAGGTAAAAAGATCTTGAAAGTAGTTGTGAGCTACCTTGGCATAGCCTCATTTCTTCAATGAATAATACCACACTCATATGTGATCTTTCTAATAAGATTATGTTGTCTCTGTGCTTTTGTTATTCCATGAAAGAAACTAGTGTTTCGATTCTCAGATTGTAACAAGTTATTCTAGACTTTTGCCTCCAGTAGTTCTCCTCATCAAATATGCTTCAGACAGCTGTTTCCGAAGTTTAGATAACAGATGATCCACGAAGAGATGAATCCACTTTTTCTCTAAGACATTGAATCCTTTCTGCTGAGTTGATCTTATTCCTTCTCTTTCATATCGCCATGACTAATCGACAAATTGACAGCTTCTCTGATAAGCTTGAATCTGATCGGCTGTCTCTCCAACTTGTATGAACCACATTATGAAAATACTCATAATTAAAGCACCTTTTGTCATATCTATATTGACCCCTGTGAGTTTTAGCTTCCTCTTCTATTGATATCATCATAGGCCTATGATCATATTATGCTAAATCAAGAAATTCATTTTGAGATACTGTATATGAAGCTCGCCTTTCATTATTAACTATCACACGATCCAGGTAACACTCAACCACTTCTTGTCATCTCTTACCAACCCATGAAAAAGGGTTCCCCTTGTAAACCAAATCCTCCATTCCAAAGACTTGCTTCATATTTTGGAAATCTATGAAACTCTCATTTGATCGCACTCTTCCACCAAGTTTCTCCGACTCATTCAAGATCTCATTAAAGTCTCCGCATATCATCCAGCAACTTGTTCTCGTCACTGCCAACCTTTGAAGTCTTTCCCACAAGTGATGTCTGAAAGAAGGATTTGGGTGACCGTATACAAATGACAAATAGAAATGAAAAAAAATGTGCATTCAACAGTGAGATCTGCAAGTCTGGAATCAAAAGAAAGGCAAACATTTGAAACATAATGCTTCCAACATACTACTAAACCCACTTATACCCTGAGGTAATGACAACATGTTCGGGAAATAAACTCTTTTTATTTCCTTAAGGCGTCGAACTGTGAGGCGTTGTCCCAAACCTCGACAGTTCCAAACTATTACTCTCATGGAAACTCTAAAGGATTCGGGCCCACCGCGCCTCTAATTTGTAAACCGCTGTTCATTGGAGAATCATTCTCTTCACTGTACACATCTTGAAGTTGTTGAAATGCATTCTGGTTTGGTGCAAACTTCAACACTGTGACCACTTACTTGTCCTTGACCTCATCAGATAGTCTTTGCTTCTTTGAACATGAAGCAATCAAACCCATCAAAGTATTTGTACATGAACGAAAACTTAAATTTGTAGTTGCATATTCACTTCTTATCTCCAAACTGTCACCAATCATATTCATTTCATCGTACACAAAGTTAATAATTCGTAACTTGGGAGCCTCTCGCCCCTCATTATCCTCCAGCTCCGTCATCATTTGTTCCTTCATATTTCTTTTCCTCATTTCTATTGCCTCGATCCTGACCTGTTGGGATGTTTCCTCAAAGAAAATGATCCTTTGTTCTTGTAAATGATCTCCTTAAACCTCATTGTGATGAACCACCATCTGATTCCCATCTGGAACCTCCATATTCTCATCATTCTGGTTAACCGGGAAAGGTCCTTGAAGGGCTAGGAGTGGCTTAAAAGCTTGATTCGGTTCCTAGTTTTGGCCATGTTCCTCATGGTTCTCATTGTTACCCCCCCNTTGTTCCCCCCCCCCCCCATCAGAATTGTGATCGAGTCCTCCGGCCTGAGTACATTCCCCTGTGTCATGAGTCAACATCCCACACAGTTGACAAAACCCCTCAACCTCTCATACTTGAACCTGATGAGTGTGTTAATGTCAGCCTGGAACTGATAATTCTTCTTAAAATGAAGTGGTAGATCCATATTCCAATGAATTTTCACCCTCACAAACTCCACTACCGTCGGTAAATCTGGGTTGTAATCGCTGTGAATCACTTGTCCCAATCAACTGGCAATGTGATCTATCACATTAGAAGTTAAGAATTGCATAGGAATTCCACGGATTTGGACCCAGGAAGGAATGAATTTCATGTTATTCACATTCATCCATGGAGTCCATCTTTGAATCACCATCATTCCACCGTTGAAAGCCCATGGTCCTCTGTTCTATACCGAATGCATCAGATCTTCTGAAGGGAAGACAAACTGAAACTGGCATCCTTCCACCATACAACCTACAATAATCCCAAACAACCCCCATATCCTAGGCAACAGACCACCATAGAATGCCAAATTTATTTGCGAGGCATCAAAGGTCGATCAATTAGTGTGAATTGATCGAAGTGAATAGTCTCAGCAACAACATCCATCGGGATTGTCTCTGGTGCGTCTTACACTCCAAGATCGAGATCTTGAATACCACGATTAATTAATGTTACTATAACTATCATCACAACATTTATTTTTGAATAATGTTTTATATTAAAACTTACGGACATACATTTTTGGCGAAAAAATGGATGGAGTTACATTTTTAGTGGAAAAATTCACGGATTACATTTATGGTGAGAAAATTGATGAGCTTATGTCTTTTGGCGGAAAATTTTGCGGATTTACGTTTTTGGCGAGAATATTTGCGGATTTACGTTGGCAAAAAAGACGAATTTACGTTTTTTGTGGGAAATTTTGCGGATTTATGTTTTGACGGGAAAATAGACGATTTACATTTTTGGCGTGAAAATTTGGGGATTTACATTTTTAGCGAAAAATTTTACGGATTTAAAATTTTTTTTGGGAGGGGGGGGAATAGACGTATTTACGTTTTTGATGGGAAAAATATATGAATTTATGTTTTGGACAAGAAAATTTACGGATTTACGATTATGGCGGGGAATGGAGGAAAGTACGTTTTTTGGCGAAAAATAGATGGTTTATGTGTTTGGTAGGAAAATATACGGATTTACTTTTCTTCAGGGAAATCGAAGAACCTATATTTTTAGCGGGCAAATCGACAGATTTATGTTTTTGGTCGAAAAATTATGGTTTTACGCTTTTGGCTGGAATATTTCCAGGTTTACGTTTTTTTGGTCGAAAAAATTATGGTTTACGCTTTTGGCTGGAATATTTCTGTATTTACGTTTTTGGCGGAAAAATCAATGAATTTACGTTTGTGGTATGATAGTGACAATTGTAACAAATTAATTGAATGATGATGATGATGATTATGATGATAATATTGATAATTGAATGATGATGACATGTTAAAGATTAATGGATTAAAATATTACCATCCATAAACCAATTTAATCCAATCCATTTCAATCCAAACCATTTAAACCATTAACCCATTTGATTCATTAATTCAGTATAACCAAAATAATCAATTCATTTAGATTAATGGATTGATTTCGATTGGGTCCATCCATGAGATATTATCCATTTTGACACCCTTACATTTGGTATCCATTTGGATTCGATTTTCTCCCTCACACCATAACTATATCATAGGAAGTATAAGGAATCCAACATAAGATTCGATTTCCCACACCACGTTCGTGCACTCAATTCATCCCAACTAAAACCCCGCTTTGAAATTGGGTAAAACGAAAGGAGGCGTTTTCTTTCTAAAAACAACATGATGTTTGTTTTTATCCCATAGAAAAACAGTCTGTTATTTGTTTGATTCTCTTAAAAATCTTATCAAATTGAAGTTGTTTTGAATGAATTAGTAAAATCCATCCATTTTAAAGTTCTGTTAATAATTTAATACCATTACTGTCTAGATTCTAATTTGCAAAATTTAAAAAGTTGAGGGTTTTGATTCAGAAAAGTTAGATACTAAAGTCACCATTTTGTTGACTTTTTTTCAAACATAAATGTNAAAATTTTTTGTTTTTTTTTTTTTTTTTTTTTTTTTTTCCTGGAAAGAGGAAGACCTTGTCCGTTTTCGCATCTAGATGTTGCATCTAGATGCAAATGCACCAAATATTGTTCGTTTGACCATTATTAATTTGCATCCAAATGCAACATCTAGATATTTGAGATGCTTAGATGCAAATATTCAGATAATTGAGATGCTACAAAACACCTAATCTAGATGCATATTTTGCATTTCATAATTCAAAAGACTACAATATCCTAAAACCGTCAAAACAATTAAAACTGTAAAATAATGATAATAAGAAAAAACCAACAAAATCGTAAAAACCGGTAAAATAACGAAAATCGAAAAATTCACGAAAACCGCAAAAATTGCTATAATAGCAAAAAACCAAAAAAATTGCAAAACCCATTAAAATCGCAATAAAAACAAAAACCGCCAAAACATAAAACCGCTAAAACCAGAAAAACCGCTAAAACCGCATAAAACGCAAAAACCCACCAGAACCACGAAAACCGCGTAAATCGCATAAAACGAAAAAAAACCGCAAAATTTCCATAATCATGAATCACGAAAACAATCAAAACTGCAAAAATCACGAAAACCACAAAAACCGTCATAACCACGAAAACTGAAAAACCTGTTAAAATCGCTAAAAACGCAAAAATTGCAAATAACAAAAAAACGTGAAAAATCGCGAAAACTTCCAAGAACCTAAAAAACCGTCATAACCGTGAAAACCACAAAAACCGCACAAACTGCGATAATTGAAAAAACCGCCATAACCGCGAAAAGCACACAAATTGCAAAATATGCGAAAACTGTCATAACCGCGCAAACCGCGAAAACAACAAAAACCGCAAAAAATGAGAAAACCGCCATAACAGCAAAAATCATGAAACCCACGAAAACCGCTAAAACCACACAAACTGCTAAAACGCGAAAACTTTCATAACCAAACTAAATGAAAAACCGAGAAAACGCAAAAATGAGAAAACCGCGAAAACCACAAAAAACGACAAAAGTACAAAAATCACGAAAACCGCAAAAACCTCATAAAACGATAAAACCAAGAAAACTGCAAAAAAAAACATGAAAATCTCTAAAACCGTAAAATAGTTAAAAACGAGAAAACCAAAAAAAGTGCAAAAGCGAGAAAACCGCGAAAATCAGGAAAACCGCAAAAAACGGCACAAACAGTTAAAAATGCGAAAAACCTCCAAAATCGCACAATTTGCTAAAAATCACAACACTTGCCAAAATCGAAAAATATTGAGAAAACCGCGAAAACCGCAAAACGGAAAAAAAAAACGAATATCACGAGAACAGCAAAAAAAATGAAAACCACGAAAACTCTATAGCCGCACAAACTGCCAAAATCATTGAAACCACTAAATTATTCAAATGGCTAAAAGCGTAAAAATCGTTAAAATCGATAAAACCGTAGAATTGTAAAACCCATTAAAACTGCAAAATTTCTAAAATCGTATAAAAACACATAAAACTGTGTTAAAATCGCAAATAGCTAAAACTACCTAAATTGCCTAAAGTGTAAAAATCGCTAAAACCAAAACTATTTCATAAAAAAAAATAAAATTCGTTTTGAAAATTTTTATTTTGTTAATTATATAATATTTTTTTATGATTTAAATATATCAGTATTTTTTTTGTCACAAAAGAGAATTTTATTAAACTTCACGAATCGAAGGATCTTGAACCAAAAGTGCTCGCTTTGCTAACGAATCTGCAATAGAATTCGCGCTTCTCGGAATAAAAGAAAAGACAAAAGAAGAGAAAGAAAGGGATGAGACCCCTGATATCTGAAAGAAGACCAATGATGTCAATCTGGTCCTCGCCACGATTAATCAAATTGACCAATATTTGGGAATCAGAGTGCAAATGCAACTCGTCAATCCCTAACACTCGAGTCTGGATAAGCGCCGTCCAGATAGCCAAAAAATCATATTTATTATGTTAATTCTCAATCAAATGCATCTAGATGCTATTACAAATTCACGAACGAACATATTTGCATCTAGATGTGATATCCATATACAAATCCAAATGCAGAAATAAACAACATCTAGATGCAGCTTCCATATGTAGCATTTGGATGCGAAACTGCAGCAGCTGTATGTAGCAATTCTGGATGCGAACAGGATCGAAGAGTACATAATGGTGATATCATTATGATATGTTGGTTATTTTTTTGATACTCAAGCAATTGAAGCAAATGGCCACTCCCATTATTATTTTTCTTTTGTTAGTACGGTGCAAGAGATATTAGAAGGCATAAAGGAGTGAATTAGCAAAGGTTAATATATAAATTCAAAATGTTCACATAATCCTAAGTTACGATTCCATCACCTAAGATGATTGTTCTTGTTGCAAATATAAAAATGTTATGAGAAATGCCAGCATCCATTGCTTGTATACACGTTAAGATAGATTGGGTTTTGAGTTTTTAAGTTCTTTACCATCTCCGGTCAAATTAAAATATTCTTGTTGAGAATATTGTATATGTGCATAGACAAAATCAGCAGATGAAGGACAAACCTTTTATTATATACTTTCCCGAGGGTTAACACAAATTATATATGGTTCTTATAATAGTCTAGTCTTTAATACATTTTTCTATTTTTTCTCCCCACATCTAATTTTATCATTGATAAACTGATACACATGTCCACCAGAACATCGTGACCTAGCGGTAAGGACGGCTCGTGTAGCAAACACCATGCAAGTTCGAATTCTGTCAATGGAAACTATATTACGTTGTCTCTGGACACCTCCAGACGGGTATGAACCCTTCTTTTCGGCCCATTTGTAAACACATAAAGAGAACGTACCCGTGATCGCTCTCCTCAGACATAGTAGTGTCTTAATTTTTTTTGGAGTCAACACACTGTAATGTCTGTTTTTCCTGGTCAAATAATATAAATCTACAGTTAGGGAAAGTGTGTGGTACATGGTATGTCCTTCATCTGCTGATCTTGTTTACGCGTACACAAAATACTTTCGAGAAGAACCATTGACAAGAAATGGTAAAGAACTTAAATTCAAAACCTATTCTGCCTTATATAACGAGAACACAAAAGTGGATGGTGGCATTTCTCGCAACCTTATATACACGTATATAGTAATGTTGTTCCTAAGAAAATAAAGCTCTTCCTGATTAGCGTTTATGATAATTTCAGAGAAGTGAATAAAAATGAAATCTATGATCTTACTCGGTGATGGATATAGCAGTACAGAACCAGGTTCGAGTCATTGTCGGTATAGAGTCAACTACTTGTGTTGTCATCCTTCTGAGTGTGCTACTTGTTTGTGAGGGCTCTCTTCGTAGGGCAACGAAGCAAGATTTTGGCACGTGGCTGTAGAGAAAAGATTGGTAAGCATCAAAGTTTGTGGACGACATATACAACGAACGACGAAGTTGAAAACGATTTTTCTTTCGATTAGTTTTTGGAAATTTTCTGTATGGAACTACGAAAATACATATATTCTGACAAAGTTTGTACAAGAAGCATATTATAATTAAAAAAAATTGAATTTGCTTAGTCCTCTTGCAAATCTGTCCAAATCCACTACGTAGACAAACTTAATTAACTTCACGTTTAGCATTTAGTTTGATGATTATGATCACCAATTATAACAAACAAACAAGGTGAAGAAAACAATCTTATAATTGTATCCAACTTCATTTTTTGAAATCAAATGTGACGTGGTCGTGACAAATCACTAGCACTTGTGTATAGTATGAGAAGGGTTTTTTTTTTTATCACAAGTATGAGAAGGTTAAGATCATAACTTTCTTGAGCAAGTCAAACAAAACCTCATACGTGGTGGTGATGGGTCCACCCGTACCCGGTTTAGAGTAAACCGACCCGAGATTTGATAAAGGGACCAAAAGTGCCAATGGGTCATTAAGGCCCATTAAGATAATCAGGTCCGAATCGCGAGGGGTAGAAGAGGTCCAAGTAGTTCAAGCTGTGGGGAGATAATAACCGCATAATCACGCATTAATAGAGAGAATTAATGCACAATAATGGAGGAGTTACAAGGCAAGGGAGTATAAAAGAAGGAGGAGGAGCTTAGAAGAAGAGAGGGAATTTTCTTTCTAAAAACTTAGCTTGTAATCGTTTCAAACACTTTGTGCAATCAATAAAATACAGTATGTTTCTCATACATCATAGCAAAACATACAACAATTCCACGTAAGTCGGTGTGCGTATTGTGTTTCCATATCTCTTTTTCTTTGTTGTTTGCTTTCAGGATAACATGTCGGGCGACAACGGAGTCGATGGACGAACCAGCCCAACTCTCCCAGGGATTCACGGTGGCGACAACATCGGACAGGCCCCCGGGATTCAAGAGCAAGAGCAGGTGCCTCCAGCCCTCGAGGCTCAAGCGGCAGTGGACCAGGTCCCGGAAAACATGCGAAGCATCTTCGCCCTGCTGATTGAGCGGACTGCACGGCAAGAAGAGCAAGACCGACGGTCAAGCCAGCGACTTGAAGAGTTGGCGCAAGCCTAGACTGCTCAGCTCGCAAGGATAAATTCCATCGCCTTGATCTCTCCGCGGGAGCTCCGTGCTCCGAAAATCCGACCTGGCGACGAGGCGACCCCCGCTGATCGGAGGTCAGGAGATCGGGACCAAGGCCAGCAAGACTCGACCCTGGGAGGGATGTCAGCCCATGCGGACTCTGAGCTGTAGACGCTAAAGCAAACGCTCGCCCAGGCGACTGCCCAACTCCGGACTATGCAGTCNCACCGGAGGTTCACCGGGTAATTGAAGAAACTCAACGGACGCCCTTCACGAGCCGGATTGTAGGGGCCGTAATCCGAAGCATCAAACTCAAGATTGCGCCCTACGAGGGAAAGACAGACCCCCGAGCT
>OVAN01011742.1:0-14389 GCA_900406275.1 Anastatica hierochuntica | reverse complement strand
GCATGGAGATTCAAGGAGATAAGGTAAGGGTGTAGTGCTAGACTAAAGATGCGTCTGGTCAGTCAAGATTACCGAAAAGAATGGTAGAAAAATGGGGATGTAATCCTGAATGATGGGTTTGATTCCTGATTTCAAGTTCCTGGATCAAAGCAATTAAGTTCATTAGTAGGCCAAATAAAATAGAGTTAATAACACTTCAGACAAAATTCTGAGTTCCAGAGATTTCTGGTGGAAAGTTTGGTCATGAGTTATTCCGGTTTGCCTGCGCTAAAAGCCCAAATGAAATGGTCAATGGGAATATAAATAAAGTGAAATGCATTGAGATAATAGTTTGAAATCATCATAAAGCATAAAAAATCCATAACTGACTCAATAAAAACATGAAAATGACTCAAACATCACACCAAAAGAAAAAGAAAAAACATAAGTAACCTCCCCCAGACTTATCACGCACTATCTCGGTGTGAAATTAATCCAAAGAAAGGGTAAGTAGCAAATAACAAGGAAAAATAAAATCACGATAAAAAAGAAAAGGAAAAGAGCAAACTTACCTGAAAGCGTGTAATATAGCTGGGTAATTGAGACAAACATCGATCGATCCATGGACAGGGATCGATTGATCAATTGACAAGGATCGATCGATCCATTTCCTTCTATCTGGTGACCTGTTTCTTGCAATAAAAAGGCTAAAAACATTAAAAAAAAACGTAAAAAGCACCAAAAACCAAAACACCAAAGCCAAAAACACTACACAACTAACTAAAATGAAAAAGAATACTACCTAGTAGGTTGCCTCCCACTCAACGCTTGTTTAAAATCATGAGCCTAACTGTAGTGGCAATGGATCAATCTGGAAGGGTTCTTGAACTTGCTCCGAAGCAAGCACCACCAGCGAAAATCTTCAGCTCAAGGATGCCACTCATCACTTTCTTGATAGCAGTTGTTCCCTTCTCTTTAAACTTTGGTGTAAGGATGGCCCTGACTTTGGATAAAGGTTTGAATTTACCTTTACGCTTCACTTTGTACTCAATCGCGTTTCCATCGCATCCTAGAGGGATCAAGATCAACTCAGAACTCTCCTCAGTATTGTGCTCTTTATCTTGCACTTTATTTTTGGTTTTGAGTTTTCTCACTGTAGAACGAACGTCTCCATCCAGGACTTCTTTGATGTCATTCTTTTTAGCAATCACCAATGTATCTTTACTTAATAAACCATCTTCTCTGCCAATTCGTGATAAGGAAATATGAAAAGAATCCTCGGTGTAAGGTTCCTCCATAGCCTCCACAATCACATCAGTAAATGTGTCCACCCAAAATGTATGCCCACCTATGGTAGGCTTCTTTATTGACTTCTTGAGGTTAAAACGCAAATCCAGTTTATCCAACTGCAGATCAATCTGACAATTGTGAACATCAATCATCGCTCTAGTAGTAGATAAGAATGGTCTACCCAAGATGATATGATCCTTGGGTTCTTCGTCAAGCTCCAAGACTACGAAATCAGTGTATACATAGCCTTTCCCAACACCAACAAGAATGTTATCGAGAATATTTATTAGCTTTCGAATTGATCTATCAACAAGTATCAAGGACATCTTCGTGGGCTTATAGTTCACCATATTCAGCCTCTGTGAGACAGACAACGACATCAAACTAACTCTAGAGCCCAAGTCACACAGACATCTCTTGAAGGTAAAAGATCCAATCCTGCAAGGCAAAACAAAAGGACATGGATCTTCGCATTTCTCCGGTGCGATATTCTGAAGAACCATGCTACACTCCGTAGTAAGATCCGATAAACCTTGTTCTAAGGTCATGCGATCTAAAAGAATCTCTTTCATGTACCTCTTAAGAAAAGGTACCATCTTGACTGCTTCTGCGAAAGGCAATCGCACATTTAATTCACCAACTAGATTCTTCAACTTCTCATACTTGTGTTCCTTGATCTTTTGACAAGGTCTAGAAGGATACAGAGGCTTGGGTATGTAAGGCGAGGGTGGTACATACTCATCCTCAACCTCTTGTGCCTTCGATTCATCATGAAAATCTGACGAACCCACGTCAGGACAGGGATCGATAGATCCAGGGAGAGGGTTCGATCGATCTATGTCCGTCTGTCCAGAAGTTCTCAAAGTGGAATTAGACAAGGACCAATCAATCCAAGGACAGGGATCAATGCCTGTCCTTCTATCGTGGATGAAACTTTTTCCTCTTTTCCACTTTGCACCGTAATAGCATTGCAGTATTCCTTCGGATTCTTCTCCGGTTTAGCTGGAATGACACCTGGTGGAGCTCTGTTGCTCGAAAAAATCTGAGCAACATGTGTTTCCAGCATCTTCATTCGAGCACTCATAGCATCAAACTTTGCATTGAGGTCACTGTACATGCTATCGACTTTCTGATTGATATCTACAGCAGACTTAGTCTGATTTTCCAGCACTTGGTGTAACATTTTTTAAGATCACTATCTTCAGAAGATGCAGAAGATTTTCCCTCGTTCTGATTCTAATACCCCGACTTATAGTTGTTCTTGAATCCTCCTAAACCAAACTGCTTTTATTGATAGTCACTGTTTCCGAAACCACTACTCTAATTCTTTTTCTGAAACCCGGAGTTGAAGACACTCGAATTCTGTTGGAATGGCTTGTTCTGGAATTGGTTCTGTTTGTTGAAACCTCTATTACCAAAGTTCCCTTGAACTCTAATGTAATTCACATCTGCTTGTCCACCATTCAGGTACTCAATCATGAACTCATGATACAACTGTCCCATTTTCTGCTCTCCTCAGTCATCAACTCATGATACAACTATCCCTTTTTTTGCTCTTTAAGCACAGGTGCATTATTCTGCTCCCAAGCAAAGTTCACTCCTTGCTGATCTCTCCTCATTAGCTTATCGAGCTTTGACTGCAGATAATCTATTCTCTTCACATCTGATGATACAACTCCTCTACCACGGTCATAATCTGATCTTCGATTGGCTTGACTATTCGCCATGTTATTCACCAACATATAAGCTTCTTTCACAGTCTTGGTCATGAAATCACCATTGCTCGCGGTGTCCATAGCATCCTGATATTTCTCCTCATCCCCATTGTAGAAAATGTTGAGGAGATTCCAATCTGAGAACCCATGATGAGGACAATCATTGAGGTACTCCTTGAATCTGTGATGGTGCATTGGATTCTGTGATGGCAACCCATGAAACAGATTCTGCTGCACCAAGTTAATGAGACCATTCTTGATCTCAAAGTATTTTCTCTCTATGGGAGGCAGGCAAATCCCAACACAATTCACATAGAATGCCTCCGGAGTGTCATATTGCGTCAGATTCATCCTCCCTTGAGGTTGATTTACGCGTTGTTGCCCTCACCTGCAACTTTTTGTTGGCCAATTTGCTGAGCACCAGCATTAGCATCACCTCCAGCAGGTGGATCACCTCCTGGAAGGACTCCAGGAAAGAGAGGATTTTGATGAACTTGAATGTTTTCGCCCATGTTATCACCCAATATTTCAGCGAACTCAAATTCCTCAATTACCTCCAGCAACTTCTCATTCTTCTTCTGTCTCTCTAGACGCGCAGGTTCCAACTCAAAATCGAGAAAATTCGCAATCCCTTGGCTTCTAGTATGAGGCATGTTCATGTACCTGAAAGCACAAAACAGAGAAGAAAAAGAAGAAACTAAACAAAATAAAGAAAAATGCCTTAGGCACGCAATGATCATAAGTTCTAAGAAGACCTATTGGTCCCCGATAACAGCTCCAGAAAACTTGATAGCTCTGGTTTCTGCTCGAGATAACACTGCAAGCACACAGAAGTATGTTGTAGTGGTTCGGGATCGAATCCACAGAGACCAAAGGTAGCACGCAGAATTTTAGATCAAATAACGGGCTAAAGCGAAAAATATGTCTTGTAAGAGATGCAATAAATCGTAATTAAGAAAGAAAAGTAAGAAAGCAACAATAGAGTTGTAAATCAATCAAAAAAGAGTTGGGCATTGGGTATTCTCATGGAAACATTTCATTGAGGACTCGAATTATTGACTAGGGAACATGTTTTAAACCGTCTTGAACTCAAGCACTAATATAAAACTGATCTACTTCCATAGTATCAATTCCCTATGTATTAGAAACCTCGAGACTAACTTCCGTAGACTCTCGGATTCTAATCATGCATTCTAAAAAGTTTGATAGGTTCACAATTCACTTAAACATCAACTTCCATTGGCTTAAGATGAATTGGTAATTTAGGATCCTTTCATGCATTTAAACAAACACTTTCCAGGCGTTAAATAACCTAAGATCAGAAACTAAGTGATCAATTTAATTTCATGCATTACGAACAATCCTAGATGAAGATCCAATTGATAATATCCCTAATCATACAATTTTATGTCAACAAATCATGAATCCCTATGTGAGAACCCTAACCCAATAATCAAACTACTCACTAATGATAATCGAACAAACATATATCAGATCAGAGAGAGACATGATTGTATTGGAAAAAATTAAGAGTAAGATTCAGAAGTCTTCTCGGATTCGAAGTACGGAAGATGATTCTTCTCCTTAGATTACAAATCTCTCTCTTGCTCTCAAAAACTCAGAAAAGTAGCATAATGAAATAGAAAACACGAGTTTAGGTTTTAGTTATGAAATCTGGTTCAATATAAGTTTGGTTTGGTTCTTCGTAAAATCGGTACGAGAAATGGGACAGGGATCGATCGATCTTAAGACAAGGATCGATCAATCCTTGTCCATTTGTTTGGATATTTCAGCCTTCAAGAAAACTTCCTTCGATGCTTGAAATCCGTCCAAAATGCAATCTTTCCGCACATCCAAGCTCGATTCCTGTAAAAACACTAAAGAACACAAATGTGCGCCAAAGAGATTCGAATACATACTAAAAATCATAAATCTCAAGTAAAAACCGTATTAAAAACCACTTAAATACTAACACATCAGAACCGCTACTTAATTCATCCCGCACTAGGACTATTCTCATATGAAACCTGAGTGTTTATGCAAACGTTCATTTATTCATATATAGCTTAGGTTAAAACACGTACAAACCATATCCTTGCTCGAGCAATCTTTAAATCCATATCATCCTTATTACAATAGATACATGTTTTACAAAATATAGCAACTCTACACCAACAACTACGGCTCCTTAACCCCGATTAAATTACTAAGGTTACCTGCAAAATTAAGAGTCTAATGNTTTGCTCAACGAGTCAAGGTTGTAACAAAAATAAACCCCCCCCCCCCAATATGCATCAATCAATCAATAATTCAAGCTTAACATATAATGAACAATCAAGTAACACAAGCATTGACCATTCACAGGTGGTTAGATCCTCTCGATCACTGAGGCTTGACTCTCACCATTGGTCCAACTCGATACAAAGTTCATCCCATATTCGGTACCTCGACTCTACACATAAAGTCTAAAAAGATGATAATGAATATCGTAACACTGTTACATCGTCAAGCAGCCGCATGGTCGAGGGTAGCTAGCTCTATCACATGTGTCTTTGTTTCCTACCTGAAACTAATTATGTTACGGCCCCAGGAAAGTCATGACCTTAGAGTGGACAACAATGACTCTCATGACACTCTCCCTAAGTGTCGGACTCTCACGGCTCTAAAACCGTGGCCTGGCAGGTTTTCCCGTTACCATTCTCAATCATGTTATACCATCAAAAAAAGTAACAAAAGAGATTTAGACTTTGGATACAACAAAAAAAAATCTTATCCTTTGATTTCTAGAAATCTCTATTAAGATTCTAGTTAATGCCTAAATCCCCACTAACAACACCAAAACTTGACATAGCGGGTTGTGCAACACGCTTAAAATCTAGCTTAAATTTATAAACATAAGCCAAACTCATCTAATCTGCAAGAGAAAGATTATTTGGATGTAGCATAATAGGATATCGTCCAAGGATTGAATGGCTTTCAAGCTAGATAGTAAACAAAGAGAATGCATTAGGATACATAGTCTGCAGAACTAGATTAAGGTTGGGAGTATCACAGTTAATAACTTAATCTAAACATAAACATAATCAAACATAAGTAAAATGCATAAAGAAATGCTTAATCATAAAGAGTAATAAGTAAAAGCAATACATGAACAAATTGTAAGTTCTAACAATAATAAAGGACGAACCTTAAAGACATAGCAATTCTTTTGGGATAGATCGAGAACTATAATGGATCTAATATAAGCTTTATTAAACGATTAAAGTTTTTCCTATGCCAATAATCCCTTCATAATCGATCAAACCACACTCGTGGCAAAGATCTATTCACCCATGCATACTATAACACTCGACTCTTGCTTTTTGTCTATCTAAGTAAGCAAGTGATAGTGTTGCAGTAGTCCTTTTAGCCATTTAACACCTATAATACTCTACTCTCGTGAGCCAAGATGAAAAACATAGGTTTTTTCTCTCACACATTTCCTCGAACATTTACTAGGCGTTAGATGCAAGCATGAATCTTCTACAATGAACTAAATAAAACCTAATAGGAAACTATGCCAAAATCTAGCTTAATATTCATTATAATCCTATATCTACCCTAGCCTACTACATCTTAAGAGTTACAAGAGATCTACTCACCATGTAAATTCAGAGACAATGTTTGGGTTTTTTAGCTCACATAAACTTTGAAAAAAAGGAAGAAAAGAGATTCAAGAAAGGAAAGACTGAAATTTAAAGAGAAATGGTCAAAATATTTACAAAGTTATGATCTTGGTCAAAGTAGCAAAGAGATCTAAAATTTCTTAAAAGAGATCAAGCACAAATCAATCTTATGTTCTTAGAGGGTTTATGAGGCTATTTATACAAACTGAGAATTGGAAGTGCCTTAATTGTAAATTTGTTGAAATGAGGCGAGTCATCAACTATTTGTTTCCCACCATCGATGAGATTTCTGGTTTTACAGCCCACCATCGAGTATATATTGCATACCATTGATCTTGATGGTCAATGGTGGGATGCATTGACATCTTGCTTGCTTCATTCCTTAGTCCTTTACTCATATCTTCTCTAAATAATTTTAGCCATTCTTCCTCTTAGTTTTCTTCATCTATCCATCTAGAATCCATCCTTCAAGTCATCCATTTAGCTTCTCCCAAGGTTATCCCTAAAGATGCCAAGACATGCAATGCAAAGAGAGAAAATCCTAAACTACAGTCAAACTCTAAACTATATGGATTCAAGGACAAAAAACATAATATAAAACATAAACTCAATGAAAACATCAACAATATGAACCTAAAAATGCATAAAAACGTGGACACATGAATAGACCAGCCACTAACCAAAGTCTGATGCCACGCATGAAAAAACTAAATATGGAAACCAAACAAGCTAATGGAACATGTGCACCCATTTCAATCATGCGTGCGGGTCATAGCAAACATGGGCAAAAGCGATTGATACAGAAAAAGGCCATGTGCCCAAGGACCACATATCCAAACAGCCATAGTGCCCACCGAGTAAACTACTCACTAAGGCTACGTGCTTAGAGGCCCTACGCCAAAACAATCCAAGAGCACAAAGGCCAAGCATCCACCGAATGCCCACTCAACAAAGCCTATGTGCCCAAAAATTACATACAAACTAACACTAAAAGGTCGTGGTTTAAATATTTTGGCAGGAAAATTCCAAGGATTTGTACAAAAAGGCCAATGTCTTAAACAAAAGAAGAAAACAATGCCTACAAGGGAAAACAAAAAAATACAACAAGAGGCGATTATCTTGTCTTGGATCCGGATGCTCCTACTGATGGGTCAGCGCTGGACATCGCTTGGCTAGTAGAGACATCAACGTCAGAGTTTAATCAGGAAAATCAATGTGATAGTCTTTGGCCTTCTGGGTGGTAAGATGTTGGTCATGCCCTTCATCTTTGTTAGGTACCATTTCTCGTGGTCCCTGGTGAGGCAATCTCGAGCCATCTCAAAGCTCGCGATGGCACAGAAACTTTCAGACACGAGAATTATCCAAGACTGGAGGTCTTTGACTTGGCCAGAAATTGTGTTAACCTCTCTTTGCTTATCCCACTATTTCATATCAACCACTATAACCTTGGCCTTAACATCTGTTACCCTCTTCCAGAGCCTAGAAACCACCATCTCCTCAACCTCTAGGCGTCAGATTGGCCTCATTAACTATGCGACACTCTCTTAAAATATGTTGTTCTGCAGCATAAACTATTGACCAAGATTCATATTTGTCAACCCTACCTTCAGATATCCTCTGCTCTTGCATGTGGATGTCAGCGGTAGGCTTCTATCGTAGTAAAGCAGCTTCCTCGCAAAGCTTATCCTTCATCCACCTCATTGAAGGACGCATCGACGCGAGTTTTTTTGGGGATTGAACCGACCAGATCCATTGCGCCCCATTTTGCCTCTGGTTTGACGCCAGAAGGATCTAGTTCAGCCCTTGATGAGGGTTGAGCACCTGATAATTTGGCGAATGCGACTAAGAATTTGGCTTACCCTGATAACATCATCTCTATGTTGGTAGGATTGCTTGTCGCCGATTGAAGCTCATTTTCTGCGAAAAGCGATGATGGAGATAACTAAAAGAACAACGCATAGACATGGCAGAGAGATGGGGCGGCAATCACACTCATATATGCCCGACATTCGGTCCAAGGCTTCAGTCCAAGTCTAACAAGCGTTAGTCTTGGACAACCAAGGCTCGCTAGAAGATAGCTCAACCAACGTTATGAAAAAGACATAAAAGCACTGGCTAAGTCATGAAAAACACAGAGAGCGAATTTACTCTTCAAGATCTAATACTAGAAAATGAAGAGTAGAGGGCAACCAATGGTGTAATTTCATTCCCTTAGAGTCGGGCCTTAGCTAGACCAAGGGTAGCGTAATTTACCTAGTAAAGAATCATGTAACTAAAGGCTCGTGCACTGGTTAAGAGCCAGAGCAATGGTTTTAATCAAGGCAAGAAAAGAACCACATAGCATATTCCAATCTTTCGAGATAATGATCAAGGAGTCTCCAAAATAAAAAGAAATATTCCTTTATGCCAAGATAAACACGAAACTCGAAATTATCCATATCTTCCTTTAAAAATATGAAAATATCTTATTCGCGAAATCTATATAAGCTGAAGGAAAAACTTTAATTTGATGGATGCACTTTCATACTCAAATACTTAGATAAAAAAAACTCCATTGTACTGAAACCTTTGTTCAATAAATATTGATCCTTTACTTTTCTTATTATCTAGATTCTTGCCTTCTCCCCTATCGAAGAACAAACAAATAACCCCTAAATAGTGATTATAATCACAAAGTCACATTTGCGCTTTCGGATTGGCTGATCTGATCATAGGTTGGTTTCTGTCAAACAAATATCACATGCTCCCACATTTGGATGGATCTCTCGAACTTGATTGCATCGGTGCTATCGAACAGAACACTCCTTCGAGTGTATGTTGAAAATGGAGAAAAGCACAAATAATAAAATTTTAATTTGAATTATGTATTCCGCTGAAATTCGGATTTCGTTGTATTTGTTGCTTAATTCGGATTGCTTGTAGTGTCCATTCTATATTTATTTGTGATTCGGATTAACCATTGGTAGTAGTTGGAAAAAATCAAATTTTGTTGACACTAAGGCTGGTAATTTGATACTACAAATTTGGATATCCATAAATTTTGGAGTAAAACAAATATTAAAATTTAATATCTGTTAAAAAGGTTAAAAATGAATAAATAGCAAATATTAAATTTTTAGAGCTCGATATCCGCTCCACTCATAATACATGTAAATACATGTATATACATGGATATCGGTGGTGTATTCCATGAACAAGAAGAAAATCCCGAAATAAGCTTCTCTTTCTTTGGTCACGGAGGGAGACACTGCAGCTTTTCAAAAATGGTTTGTGACTGAAGATATTTTTTTCAGTGGGATCCATTTTCTGGAAAAGAATTTTGGGGTGGAGGAGCTGACAAACCTCTTCAACATGTAACTCTAAATCGGTGGACACATATAAAACAAATGACTTTCTTGAAGTTTATATTCGTCTCTTTGTAGTTAATAAAGTATTGGAATCGTACTTCCAAAAGTGGGATAGAGTGGACACAAGGTCTAAAAGAGAGCACATTGTGGGAGCACAAGAGCGGCGGTGGAATTTCTTCAGTTCTTATGAAAATCATATATTAACCACAATAGTATAGTGAAAAATATTCGGGAATGGAACAGAGAAAAACCGTTGAATCGGAGAGAAGAAGCAAGGGATGGCGGCGAGAGAAAGAGAGTCAACGAGAGTAATCCCGTATGGTGCAGCAAGCTAAATCTAGACTTATTATTTTGGCTGAAGAATACACGCAACATGTGATACTTCTAAGTCTACAGATTGTTAAAGATCATGTTAAGCAATAGTTTCTTGAAACTCAAAACACAGATCCTCTGTTTTTCCTCCTAATATATGTGGTTAGTGTTTATTGAGAGAAGACATCTAACAAATGGATTGCATGTACATCTAGTGTGATTGTGGCAAATCAAGAACACATCATAGAAGTTCTAAACAGAGCTAACGAATTCCGATAGCCACCACTGCATCCAATCATCGAGCTTTTTGTGACTGGAGTCTTGGTATATGGAAGAAAAAAAAATTGTTTAAGCTTTGGAAGATTATAAATCCTTCTTTTCATCTAGTGAAGCTCGAATAACATGCCCTCTGGTGAGTTTTCGAAACGAAAGTAACATTAAGAATCTATGAATAGAGAATAACCTTACGTACCACACATGCGGCCCATCCGTTTGAATTTATTTAGACTTTGGAAATTAAGTTAGATTATGTGATAAAGAGAGAACAATCTACATATGCAACTTTGGGTGAAAAGGATTTCATAATCATTGCACACTAAGAAACAAATCAAAAAAAAAAATCTTTGAATTTATGTATGTGATTAGGAGATGAATGGGAGGAGCAGAGAAAGTGGAGGTAGAACAAGGGAACCACCCTCTGTCAAATTCATCATTGAAGACAAACATTCATCTCAAGAACTAATAGCATAACAACTACACGCTAAAAATTGAATCCACCAAAATCAAGGCAAGAAATGTTTGTATGTTTTAAATCCATAAAGACCAAAAGAAATTAATCTATCCATGCACGATACACCCGTCTCGACTACAACCTGCATGCACTAACTTGCAAACACACACAAAAAAAGAAATATTATGTCTAATAAGCAAAGAGAAAAAATAGACAGACGAAAATAAAAGGAAAAGAAAAGAAATACCTAATACATTGTCAAATTATGATTATCGAATGTTCTGAAAAACTTCTTTAAAAACTACATTCTTTGTCGTTATTTGAGGTTTTCCTTCATCGTCAGTAACTAAAATTTTAAGTTCAGATCTTGACCGAACTCTCGAAAGGGCGACATATAACTGGCCATGCTAAAACACAGGCTTGGTAAGATAAACCAACCTTTCTAAGAGATTCTTCATGACTCTTTTTTATAGTCATCAAAAATGCAATAGTGACAGGAATTTTTCGACATCTCCTCCTAAATGGGAACTTAGCATCTAGAGAAGAGACAAACATTCTAGGAAGTAAAGTTTATCACCTACCCTATCAGGAGTAATCACTACAGCTTCAATAACATGAGGAGCCAACTAAGTAACCTGCAAACGCGTTCAATTGCATAAACCATCTTTAGGATCAATGTTTCTAAGCAACATAATATAAGCACCCACTTTCAATGTCAAAACATCATTCGGCTTCCCCGACAACTTGATATTATTTAAAAATTCTTCTAAGTATAGCATACTATCTTTTCCACTTGTTTATGAAGTCTCAATACTATCAGCACTCATATATCTCCTCACATCACCTTCAAATGAGTACCACACACATCTTAAAGAAGTCAAAGCAACTTTAAAAAAGAGAACTCGCCACAATTGTTATTTGTTATAATATAAAATGATGTCTACCCATCATCTGCGACAACATGTAATCATTGATGACTTCGACATTAACATTCCTTGTACAAAAAAATCGTGCAATCCAGATAATATGCCGGATGAGAACCTCAATCAGAAGACTCCCCGTAAACCTCTTGCACGATCGTTTTAATTGGATCGTTGCATTCAGTCACCAAAAGATCCTCCGGTATTTTGACATCAGCCTCAGCACACCCCCATCTCATTGTTTTACCGTCTCCTATGTCTAGAATCCATTCCGAAAACGTCTGAAGCACGTTAACATAATGATCACTGACGTCAACATGTAACCTTATATTCCTAGTAAGCCTCAGAACCTTGCAATGAAGCCAAAGATAGAAGAATTCAAAGCAGCGAGAACAATCTTTGCACGACAACCACCTGGGACTACTGGAAGAATCTGGCAAAAATCTCCACCACAATAACTTTCCCTCCAAATGGTGGATCATCAAGAAACCTAATAATATCACGCATACTCCTATCTAAGTTGTCAAAATAATGCTTACTCATTATAGGTGCTTCGTCCCAGATAATAAGCTTACGTTTCCGCAAAACTTCAACTTGATCTAACTGGGAATCAAAGGAACACTTGGTACATCCAAATCTAGTATGCATTGTGCGTCCACCAGACAACAACAAAGATGCAATACCGCTTGACGAAGAATGTAAAACAATATGCCCCTTTGAACGCAAGATGATGGTAAAATATTCCACAAGAAATTCTTCCCCGTTCCCCGGAAACCATAAACGAAGAAAACATCGCCCTTGTTATTGGTTGCTGCATCAGATATTTCCCTATAGATGACGCATGTTCCTCCGTTAACCTTGGAAGCATGCGTTAAATATGGCATCTTCCTTACAACGATCGTAAATACATGGATATCGGTGGACTCGATGAACGAGAAGAAAATCCAGAAATAAACTTTGTTTTCTTTGGCCGTGGAGGTAGACATTGTGGCTTTTGAAATGGTTGTGACTGATGATATTTTTCCACTCGGGATCCATTTACCACAGAAGAATTTTGGTGTGGAGGAGCCGACAAACCTCTTCAACATGTAACTCTAAATAGGTGTACACATATGAAAAAATGACTTTCTTGAAGCTTATATTTGTCTCTTTGTGGTTAATATAGTGGGATATAATGTGTAAAAAGAGTTGTTTGATAATTTGTGTTTTTAATGCCCAAGTACCGGTATCGTACTCCCAAAAGTCGGATAGAATGGACTGACGGTCTAAAAGAAAGCACGTTGTGGGAGCACAAGAAGGGCGAATGGTGGAATTCACTTAGTTCTTATGAAAATAAAGACGAAATAATGGCCTATTAAAATATTAAAATTTAATCTAATTTTTTCTTTATATGTCTATCGTGTCATTTTTCATATATGTGTGTAATTCAAACAGTTAAAATCAAGTCTGAATCTAATGGAGTCTCGTGTTTTGTTTGGAATAATTCAAAATTATCAGGTTTAAACTAAAACCCGAGACATGAATAGGTCGAGACTGAAGCGAACAGAATTATAGTTTTCAACAGAGAAAAATCAAAACTTAAAAAAAAACAGAAAGCATTGAATATATCTAGTCTAGCCCGAAATATATCTATGATTTAATAAAGTGATTTATTAGATTTAATCTATATAATAAAAGATGAAGGGAGTCTCTCCTATGATGACACATCATCCTTTGAGAACAAATAAAAATTTCAGATGTGTCAATTAATTTAACATATAAATTATTTAATATTTTTTTCTTCTAAAAATTTTTGACGCATAAAATATGAAACTAAATTAAATTTAAATCAATTTTGATTAAAAAAAGATATTTTGATAAAGCATAATTGCCACTGATTGTCTGTCGAGAAGCGTTTGATGTTATTAGTAAACCATTGATGTGGCCTCAATGTCAACTTTTCACGGAGCAATTTGATAAGTTCAACCTTTGTTTTGAGGTATGTGAGTTTTTTCAAGAAAGTCGCAAGACTAATTGGATAGTCCAAGAAATTGCTAAAAGCGTCACGCAGGACGATCGGTTTAATGCCTATCTCGCTCGTGGTGGACCTAGTTGGTTACATGATCGTCTTCGGCAGGAAGCACAAAGATAATTGAATCTTCCGTTTATCTGTCAACCTTCACAAGGCCAACATCTTTTGACTCTTTCCCTTAGGGGTTTTGATGTTGGAGGGGCTCTTGTTTTCAGAGCTTTATTTGAGGATGTGTTGCTCTGTTTCTTTCGTTTCTTTTCGTTAAGCTTAATGCTCTGTTTTATTTTCTTCTTTGCTGATTTTGAGTGCTTTGTTTTCACTTTCTTTATGCCTTTTGGCTATAAACGACATGTGTTCAAAAAAAAGTTTGAAATTGTGGGAACCGAAATTCTCACTGTCAATGTTATGTGGTTCACGGAC
>OVAN01011741.1:0-14389 GCA_900406275.1 Anastatica hierochuntica | reverse complement strand
TATATATATATATATATATATATATATATATATATCAAACTTTGTTTTATTCCTGAAACTAACCTGCAAATGATCTCACTGTATAAATGACACATAGGTGACTGCCCGTTGTTCTTACCCTTCTAGGGGGCCACTATGTTGACAATGTTCCCAACTCATTAATTTTACAGGGCAATATTGATTTCGAACACTAAGTTTGATAGGCTATACAAATCATTTAAAATTTGTAAGTCAATAGATAGAGAGACACGAATTAACCAAAGTTTAGCTAAAGTATCAAGTTTGAGGGCATTTAGAGTTTTGTAGGAAATTTGGAAGAAAAAATAATAGTCATTACGTGAAACCAAACCTTGTTCAATGCATTACACATATAGAGCTCGTTATGGATGCAAGAAAAGACCCAAGCATACCTCTTCTCGACATGAACTGAGTCCTTTCCTCACCAATGTAAAGTTGCACTTAGACGTACGAATGACCTGCACGTACTCAAACAAAAATGTGATAAGAAATTACTATATTTACCACTTAAATTCACAACTTCAGTGAAACCTATAAGGAATCTTCACGGCTGAGGTGAGAATCTTCAAACAAAATGTAGCCGCAAAAACGTCAGAATACAAAGCATAAGAAAAGGAGTAGACCACTCTATGATAAAATCATAATGCAAAACACAAACCATGCATAAAATGTTTTGCCAAAATAAGAGTAAAACAGAAGAGAAAAATTGCATAGTGATAAAGGATGCGTGATAAGTTACGAAAACTGAATAACAATGAATTGAGAAAAAAGTAGTGAATGGCTCAAAGATGATTAATTTTAAAAAGTAGTGAAAAGTAACCTTACTGGAGACAGAGAAAAGTCTTTGGTACATCACAAATTCCGACCAACATTTTCCTCAGGAACCACCAAACAAAAAAACATAACTTGCATAATATAGACCACATTGCTTTCTGCTTTTGAGAACTCTCCTGGAAAACAACGAAGTAAGGACATTATCTACACAACATATGACCAACACACGCAATCATAAAACCATGAAAATAAAAACCACAGAAGTTCCAATTTTCCACCATAAGTAATGTCCACATTAACAACAAAGATTAATTGAGGGAAAATAATATTCATTACCTGTAAACTCCTCTCATTGAGGGTGTTCGATTTTGGCATTGTTGTTGGAAAAATCCGAGTTACTTGAACTTTTGAAAGATCTCTTTTCGATTCTTTGGTTTGTGCCAGTTTGTGAACATTATGAGGATAATTGTTCACAATTTTGTCCTGCAAGGTTAGTGGAAGTATATGATTCATAGACTGGATACGGAAGGTGGAAGATGACGTTCCTCGCCGTTGATGGAGCCATAGTTTCTTGCGGTGGATTCGGTGGAATGATGAGGCTGGTATTTGATTCGGGTCGGTGGGACGATGAAGCCGGGAAGAGCGGTGGCTTTATAGCTCGGGGAAGCAACATCATAAGTTGAGAAGGAGGAGGCATCTGAACCGTCTTTGGCTATTAATTGGCTCGCAATAACGACAAGAGGAGTTGGAGGAGACGAAACGCTAATGATTAATGGTCGGTGAAGCATTAGATGGGTTACGTGACGGTAGGGAGATTTGTAGCCGTCTGTTGAGGGTTAAGGCCGTTTAGGGGTTTGAGGAAGGATTGGAGCTGTTTGGGCTTTAATATTCGTGGCCCAGTTAAATTTGGTTGAAAGGGAAGTCAATAATGTCGACAACAAAGTTACTGTGATGATGTGTGAACGGTGGGGGAAGAGAAAAGGAAGGTGGCGTGGATGGTCTCAAATCCCTCAAATAACTCCCGTGCAGGCCCATTGTATGAAGGCTTCTCTGCATTTTTTTAAAGGGAAATGATTATGTTGTGTGTGACGCAGCGTTTTGGTGTGGGAAAGGAGGTTTCGCGTGGGTCCCACAGAGTTGATGTGGTAAAAGGAGGGTATTTTCCCAGAAGCAAACATGGCGCAATCCGAGCTCAAAAGGATCTCCTTTTAATTAGTACTAGGGGATTGGTCCGCGCTACGCGCGGATTTGTGCAATATATAATTTTTATAAAATGTAAATTGAAATAAGTTAAATCTGTGAATGCATGATTTAGTTGGTATGATATATTAAATAATGGTATCCTAATTTAGTATAACTATAAATTAGTAGAATTTCGTAACTATAAACTAACTATAATTTATTTGCTAAAGGATATAGTATATGAAGGAAGACGGCTACATAAAACATAGGGTTTTTTTAGGAATACACAACAATTTTGTTTTTTATTTAGATGTTTTATATTTTACGTGAATGCTTATTTAAAATTTAACCAAATATCGTTCTATACACAATATCATACCAATTGTAAAGAATTAACTATGATATAAACAATACTCTAAATCCGAGAACACTTTTATCTTTTTTTTATTGTATGATTTCTTATAACAAAGACAAAGAAATATACTTGACTACGGGAAGTACCCAAAACAAATTTAGAGAATTAAAATATTTATCTTCTTGTGAATTTATACATTTTGTAATAGTTTTTTGACTTGTACGAAAGAGAAGCTAACTTTTGATTACCCGCCCTACGGGCGGGCGAAGAGCTAATAAATTTTATAGTTACAAAATTAAATATTTTGATTACGAAACATATGATACTACAACATAATAGAAATGTGTAGAACTAAATGTGCTATCAGATTAGTCCATTGTGGTTCGTTTGTTAAGAAAAAAAGAAGATAATATAACATAATTTAATTATTCAAATAGAAATGTTAATGTGCAATTATTAAAAAGTATCTCAAATATGTACATATTTCTACTTTTTAATAATAAACTTAAGCAATGAAGGTTTGGTGAGTGAAAACTCTGGATTAATCAACTTGTAATCAATTTTTATCTTTAATCGAATATGTTCTTCTCTTTACAAAGATTTATCAAGGATTTTAACAAAACACATAAACCTGTCTCCTTTCTTCTCCATCTATTCTCATTTGTTTGAAAGCTTCTATCTTTATTTATATTATGGCTGGAAAAGCTTAAAGTTGAGAGCTTTCTGCATATGTTGCCTTAATCTATCAAAGTTACAAACATTATTGGTTTTTTCTCTGCTTATTGATCTCAAAGCTTGGATCTTTCTCTCGTGGCTGCTCTTGTTCTTAACAGAACCCTTCGTTTCTTGAGGCTATCATCTACTTCAGATCTCTCCATGGGTTCATGGAAAACCTAATAAACAATCTAATGATTCTTGTTTTCTCACTCACTTCTATATAACATCCCCGTTTTTTTCGCATCAATTGTTGTCTCGTATGTCTTAATAACCAAGCTTAAAAAACCTTGTTCTCTGTTAAGACCAGCTTTTACCTTCGCCCACATAATCTCTGGTTTAGCTATAAAGACAGTCAAAATTGTACACCATGGATGGATGTAGCCCTCTAGGTCAACATGCATGGTTGCCAACCTTTGGAATATCTACAAATACACATGAAAATTAGTTCTTTAAGCTTTTGAAAGAGTAAATAGGCTCTGAATACTAAACTGTAATATATAGTTCTTAAGAATACATGATGACGTAGTTTTCGTGGGAACTCCATTTAGATTCCAATCGTGGAGTTTGAAAGAGTCTGGCCAGTAGGGCACTATAATAAAATGGAAAAATATCTCATGAAACACATAGAAGCTTTTGATAAAAAAAATGGCTCGAAAGAAACTCACCACAGTTGAGTGAGCACTTTTTTTTCACCGTACGAAGGTGAGGTAACTTTGTGTCATTCATTCTTTTATATTGTTGAGCCTGTAACAGAGACATAATTATATGCATTGATGCCGTGAGTAAACGTTACAGACCTGTAACCCCTGAGCGGGAACATGTCGATCTTCAAAAATCAGTTAAGCCTCTTGTTCCGCTTTCTGGTCACTTCACGTATTATCTACTTGAAAATAACAACGTGAAAAGCGAAATCAACTTGAATTTCAAAGAGAACTCAAACATTGGTAACTAAAAGAACATGCAATAAGGAAGACTAAGGCAAAGAAATCACATGGTGATATGATTTGATGTTTCATCGTATAATCATTAACCAACAGATTTCTCTTTTAGCTTGTTGTTGTGACGCTCTAGCTTTCTCCTTCAGCTGACAACCCGTGAATATTTCTACCAAAATATGGTAAAGACACTAAGTTGTAGCTGTGGATGAGAGTGTCGAATGGAGAACATAATTCAGACCCCAAAAGTTTGTCGGATGCTTATTAACCTTTCCGATTAAGATTGTCCCAAGAGATTCCGGAGGTCGCTCTGATCTATCCATGCTTGAATTCCGACTCTAGCTCGGTGGCAGAAGAGAAAAATCGAGTTGTAGAGCCATCGCGGTACATCCAAACCCTTTAGAAGCACAAAGCGCCGTTGTCGTGCATAAGACTTCATCATAGCAGAATTTTCATTGAGCTCGACAAACATTTTGGAGGTAATGATCTTGAGACATGCGTTTGTAGTTGGTGGTGCCATGTTTGGGTGTGAATGTCAGAATACATGGTGTGAACACATGGTGTAAATGTCGGAACTTGATCACCTTAGAGAAACTTATAATGGTTCTGCTTCTTTGCATCGAGCTAGATTTTAGAAGAAAAAAATGGATTAGCACAGTCGCGTAACTGTAATCAAAATCAAGAAACACAATTAAAACAAAATAAGCCAAAGAGAGGTTTGAAATCGTTCTTTGAAGCAAATTTTGAAGGCTGAACAGTCAGCATATACTCTCAAAAAGAATCTTGATTGTTTCAACTTAAGCCACATAAATTAAGCATCATATTTCACGTCGATTTTTCCTTTGAATCAATTGCATAAAGAATCGAAATTCTCTGGAAACATACCTTAACCTCTGAATTCACTAAATTTGAGCACAAATCAACGATTCAATTGCAGGAATTTTCCAAAAAGCATAGAATTCACAAGAGGATACAAACTCAAAAAATTAATCAATGAGAGATTAGAAGAACATACCTTTGTTAAATCCAATGAAAGCACTCGCAATACCACCTACAGAACAAAATCCAATCTAATGACAATAACAAAGAGTTCAGATTGGATAAGGCACCACTTTTTTTTGGAGAACTATAATCACTGAGCTAAGATTAGTCTAAAAGAGTCGAACTTGGAACCAAGGACATGAACTATTCTCTAACTTACAATCGAGAAGCTATCTTTGATGAAAGCTCAGTGATGACATCTGGTTTCGATATCTTGTTATAAATTCGTCATTATTCCCGACGACAAACTTGTCTTTGGGTTTCTTCTTCTTCTTCCTTTTTTGTTCGTAGGGTTTCAAGTCTTCTCATCTGTTCGAGAACACAAACAAAGTATTTGGGATCGTCTATTTCTTTGAATGATTTTACCCTATACCTTGAATTGGTTTTCAAATATTCTTAGGTTACAATAGGGAGAAGCCAAAATGTCCATCGGAGGTGAGAGAAAGTGTCTCGTCGTGGTGAAACGTAGATGAGAGTTGAGTCGTGTTATATTGAAGTATCACAGTAAACTGACTCTGAATCTAGAGATGGTCAAATTCATCCTCATCAGCGGCGAAAAAATCTGCGAGGGAGGAAAACAACATGGCGGAGACGTCAAAGAAAGAGAAGAAGATGGCTTTGGATGTCATTTTATTTCTGAGTCGTTCTCCTTTTAGGTTTCACATCTCCTCTTTGATTAATCTTCCTACGTTGGTTTTGATTTTCATTTTTGTTAGATTTAAAACTGGAAAAGGTGTATATGGAGGAAGGAAACGAACTTGTGGGGAAGATAAAAAGAATTTTAGTGTAGTTAGAGGATATTAAATCTTAGTGTGGGGAGGTGAGAAGGTTAGCATAAATTGAGCTTGGCTTTGTTTACGTGGCAATACTTATTTGTTTTCTCTAGGTTCAAAAAATGCTGATGTGGCAGAAGGATAATGAGTTTTAAAATCTGAGGTGGATAGGCTTAGAGCTCTCAATTAGCTCTTTTTATATAGTTAGACTAGGGGATTACCGCGCTACGCACGGTCTGTTCTTCCATTTCATTTGTAAAATTCTAAAAATTTTAAAATAATGTTTAAAGTTTAGCATTTAAATTACAATGTATTTTTAAAATTTTTGAATTGTTGAGAATCGATTAGAAGTTGTTGTTTTAGTTATTTTTATTAAAAAATTTACTTTTAATACAAACTTAATTAAAATACCATACCTACAATCCTAACAGAACTAAATATCAAAAGGCACCTGAAAATACAACTAATTATTGCTTTGGTTGTTAAAATGGATACAATGGTGTAAACTTCTTTTAGTTCTCAACCCTTGGTGTTGCTTTAGTATTTGATGGATGTTGGATGAAGAAAATGATATTTCATAGAATGGTTTAGCTGTTTTCGTTAGTAATTTATGTTATCTCTGTTTTTCTTAGTCCAAATATTTTTTTGTTGCAATAGAAAGGAAAAAGTAGAAATAAACTAACATTTTTCCGTCAACAAATAAAACAACTTTGTGGTTCATAGTTTTTGAAAGTTATTTTTCCTAGTTTTTTTTTTGTCATCATAGCCTAGTGGCAAATAGTTCCTCTCACTAGAGGCAGGTGTAAGATTCGAACCCTGGTTTCGTGAGATGGATGCAGAGGTGGTGCAACCACTGGCCCACTTGCTCCTCTCTATTTTTCCTAGTTTTACAAAGCAGTTTTTTGCTAAACAATTTACATTAATATTTTTTTTATTGGCAATCTTTTTGTTTCGTTAGCAATGCAAGAATTAAATGGCTCTAGTCATTATGGTGCAGTTATCATATTTTATTGGTTGAATCATGTAAAATCAAATTTTTATTTTTTCACAGTCTTCATCTTATGTTTACAATCTGCCAACATATAGCAATGAAGAAGGAAGTTATAGATCTACTACAAATATAACATAACATCTTTTTACAATAAACTTATTATTTGTAATATATTAAAGTAAGGTGCATAATATGTTATAATATGAAATTTTAATTTCTTCATACTTAATTATAATTTTTTAAAATAGAAAACTTATATTTTTTTCTTTTTAGTGTACTTCTGGTTTTTAACTACATTGTCTTAGTATATAATGCAATCCAAATGTCCACAATCTGATTCTTTACAGAAATATTTTTACATATTTTTGGTTGATAAGGAGTGATGAAATGCTTTATATATAAGTTTAAAATGTTTTTCATTAGACTGTGGAAGATTTTACCATCATATACCTTCAATTTTTATTAGTAATAGTTTATTTTAATACTTTTCAAAAATAAATTTTCCTTCATCGTAGCATATGTTTACATTTTAAAGTACTTCTACATATGAAATTTTTTTTCTTATTTTTATTAAAGCATTCCATATTTATATAAAGATATAGCATACGATAAGTTCAACTAAATTCCATTTATAGTTTATTTCAAAATTTCTATTTTTAAAATTTTAACGTTGACTGAACTACTGAATATTTGAAATTCCATGTGAGAAGTCGCCTGAAACAAATATCTTTTAAAATATTTGTTCTTAATAAAATTTTGAATTTCTATTTTTTAATCCAACAATTTCAAGTGTTTTAAAACTTTATCAATCCATAAAATCCTTTAGCTAGCTTTTAACCAAAACTGTCCAGTTACTATTCTTTGGCATCATTAGGTTTCTTACCTTATTTTGACTATGAGTGCATATACCATTAAGAATCAAATATATTTTTTGCATCGTTTTGGAGAAAATATTTTAATTAATCTTGTTCATCCTTATAGTATACCTAAATATATTTGAAAATCAACTGATTTTTCTTTATATGTTAATAATAAAACATTTCAGTTCTCTATTGTTTTTAATCTTCTGTAACATTAGTTGATAAATTGTGTTCTCATATTTATGATATTTCTTATTAGACTCTGAACAATTTTTATATTAATTCTAATTATATGAAAATGTCTTTACCTCTAATATTTAACATCTACAAGAACAAATAATCACCATAACATTTATTGAAAAATGGATAGTGGGACAGAGTTGCATTATTCTTTTGTGAACATATTTGACATAATGTTATTGAAAATATTCTTAACAACTAAAACAGAAATGTTTATGAGTTTCTCTAAGTCTAAAACATAAAAATTTCTCTTACAACACAACGGAATTTCATTCTTTAAAGTCCTACCTGAACAATGTTACCACCAATTAACATCAATTTTTATTGGTAATATACTTTTCTTTTTATATTATCTTAGTTATTTACCTTCATCCACAACATAGATGCTTTATTTTCAAATTTATAATTCCAACATAACGTATTTTTTTATACATTAAAACATATTTATACATCTGCAAAATAATTTGTTTTAGTACCTTTATTTCTTTTCAAGATATTCAATATTATAGTCAAGATATATTATTATTTTTATGTACAGTAGTTTGAAGTGAATATTCGTTCATAGTATTTTTTTGTTTTTTTAATTTTTAAAAAGCTGACATAGATTAATACAATTTTTCGTTTAAAATCCTATGTGAATAGCCTTAGAATCAAATACCTTCCACTTTTATATATTATCGATTTTAGTTAATCAAATCCTTGTTATTTAGTGATGTATTCTTTTAGATATTTTATATAGTAAAATATTAAAGCGATTAAAAATTAAAATCTTCTTATAAGTATTTTTATATAAATTCATGTTCCACTATTAAAATTCATATTTTTACTTTGGTGGAATTAAAGCGTATATCCACATATTCACTTATTTTATATCATTTACTTCAATAATAAGAGTTTTTTTTATTATAGTAATTATAATAAAAGTTCTCATAATAATATTTTTCCAAAATTGTTATTATTACCTTAGATGCTCATGAAACACTTGATAATCACTTTTGAAGACGGTCGGATCATGACTTGTTCCTTGTCTCGTTTCTCGGCATTGTACATGCTATTAAGAGCATTGTTGAGCACACTAATCCTCATCATCTTGCTCTAAGCTCAAGCCTATGCTCAGTAAGTCACACAAAGACATGAACATGTGTTAACAAAACCCAACAAATCTTTCGAAAGAGTTTCAGATTATCATCTTCATTCAGAAACAGAATTTTGGATTTATGAAATATAGTCTTCGTACCTGGAAACCAGAATGACATAATAAACATCTAGTTGTTAATATGTTTACCTTTTTCAAGCCCCCCCCCCCAAAGAATCCTTTTGTTGTAATATTAATTACATAAGTAATAAGAATCTCGTTTACAAAACTATTATGCTAATATAATACCAAAAAATTGTTTCATGTAAATGCACGTAACCGACAAACCACAAACCCACGGTTACAATATATAAACATATACTTTTTTGTAATATCTTCAAACATACCAAATAATAAGAGAAATTGGTTCCATGTTTGTAAAGAAAACAATATATACATGATTTATATATATCCATGTTTTGTGTCTGTAACTTATCTAAACATTTTGTAATATCTCCGGATGTACCAAATAATTAGAGAGATTGGTTCCATGTTTGTAAAGAAACTCCATATACATGATATATATATATATCCATGTTTTGTGTCTAACTGATCTTTTTTAATTAAGGATGATAATATAATATATTTACCAAATGATGAAGGCACTCGAGAGTCCAGCTGTAATACCTATTACCTATTGTATGCAATGAGGTTCACCGAGTCTCTTCTCATTTTATTTTATCTAACTTTCACTCCTTCTTCCACTCCTACTATATGTAACCTCTTTCCCTTTTTATCTCTTCCTCACATTCGTCACCAAACCTCAAAACACACCCACACGTATGCATACACAACAACAATGTCTCATTCCAAAATATTCTTCTTCACGGCCCTTCGCGTGGCGGCATTTGCATCCTCCACTGCTGGTTTCAGTCGGAACGTCAACGTAGCTTGGGGAAACGGTTCTGGGAAGATACTCAAATACGGCCAACTTCATACTTTCTCCTTGGACAAATCATTTGGTTCCAGCTTTCAATCCAAAATAGAGAGATGCTTACTTTGAAGGCGAAGAAAAGTTTTTGCAGGTCCTATCCATTAGCTCATTTACGTGTGTAATCATAATACGTACGTTCACTATAGATCTAATGGTGAACTGGTTTAAAGTCCACTAACAGTGTTATGGACGTCTTGAAAGTTCAATATGTGAACATGTAATCAGTGTTGATATGGGTGAACAATCTACCAAACTTTCTGCAAAATATATTTATCACTACTGAAAAGTCCTAGAATCACCAATGGCATCACCGAGTCAGTCATGTTGGAACTGAAACATTTCACATGTACCGAGTCAGTCATGTTGGAACTGAAACATTTCACATGTTTTCTACTTACTAGTTTCTTTTACAGCAGTGAGGAGGTCACTTATAACAAATTACTAGTAAGATTGTCCTTTATGTGGCACGAGAGCATAAGTTTGCTCTCCTTTGAGATGCTTTGGGTTTGGGTTAAGCCATGTAAATAGAGCAGGTACTTAAACCAAATTTTGTCTAGTTTGTTCACATCTTATAAACTCATCATTAATATGGTAAACAAAGTGATATTCAGATGAAAAATCAAATGAAAGGAAAAAAGAATGTTTCTCATACATTAACACAGAGTGTACTGACCTGAGATGGAAGTGGACCACAATCAATTAAACCTTAAATCCATTAGCTTCCCGTTGAAACCAGGTTGATGTAAACGTTATATGCTTCAATTCTAATATATTTGGCATGACCATAGGCAACAACAAATGGAGTTCTGTTTTCTAGCAAAATAACAACTCTTGTAACATTGAGAAAGGAAAGCTCGAAGACGATTTAGCTTCATTCCAACTACTGAAGAACACAACTCACATTGCATAAATAAAAACCTATAACTTAAGTAATATGGTCAGATATGATCCACCTGCTAATGGTTTTATCTTCGCATTATTTGCAACACCTTTATTGTATTTCATTTAAACACCGAGAATGATTCATTTTCTGAATCTCTTGTGGTACAAAGGATTCATTTTCTGAATCTCTTGTGGTACATAGGACTCACTTTTTGATTCTCTTGTGGTAGGAACGACATCCTCTATTTAAAATAACAAAAGATGACTTAAATCAAATGCTTTTAGATTCCATGAGAGCAGAGTAGCCAAAACAAATTAAATTAACAAAAATCTTTTTTGAAAACACAAAAAGTGAGAGATTTAGCACATGGTTCTTTATTTTGTTGCTCTACAACAAAGAAGACACGACCTCCATATTATGTAGAGGATTTTCTAATCTCAAATTTCAAACTCTAATAGATAATCATCTAAAAGAGCTTGCAAACCAGAAGTCAAACTCACCCGGAGAAAGGTCTCATACTCGACTTCAAAATTGGGATGAGACTTCTTCAACACAGATATGATCTCATCCTCGTTAGTGGTACCATTAAAAGCTTTCAAATTTGTGAAAAACGGGGTAAGTCTCCAATAGTGAAACGCTCTGATTCTCTTTTATTTGAAACTAACTAAAAATGCAACATAAACAAAAAAAAAAGCTTCCAAAAGTCAAATCATATACTGGTGATGTCATATTCATGAATCAAAGAAAGATGCGATCTAGATTATTACCTTGGACATAAGGGTGCAAAATGCCACTTGTGGAAACTGGCTTTGTAACCATGGATCAGAGACAACAACACCAACGTAACTTAAAATTTTCCCCATGAATCTAATATCAAATTAGAGACAAAAAGAGAAATCCCTGCAACATGAAAAAGATATCTTCCAATAAATAGGATCCCATCAGAAATCGAAACAGCAATGACATCAAAATATAAACTAAACCAGAAGATTATACAAATATAAAAGACTATACTCATTGTAAAATTATAAACTATATCGCCGTATATTCTTGGCGGGTCGGAAGAACAGGTTTGTGTTGGGTCTCAAGAGTAAATCTAGCATTATACCACTCAAATTTTCAAGCTTCTTTGAGAAATACGAAACATCTGATACAAAAATAGTTACCCCAAGCTGAGTAGACAACATTTCATTCTACTACAAAAAGTTGAATGTGAAAGCTTTTAAAAAACAGAGCAACACAAACGGTAAGACCAACTCCTACAAAATGGTCATACCTCTCGCCTTTAACTTTATAACCCAACACAAACCAAGTGCTCAAATCGCCAATCTCAGTTCCATAAACTAAACTAAAATTCTTAAATGCCATTGTTCTTTGCCACACACACTATCCAGCAAAAGCTCTAAAACAGTGATGAAGTCAGATACATGATACCTGTTTTAAAAGATTTTGGATCTTCGAATAAAGTCATGGTTTCAATAGAACTATGAGAAAACCTAAAACAAATAAATCATATATGTTACCTGAAATCGGAAAAATATATCAAACCAAATAGGGAAATCAAAGGAAATGGGAGTGAACAACGTACATGTTATTGTGTCTCCTTCTCCAAGATTCAAATACGACGACGGAGAAAAATCCCAAGAACGCGATCAGCCGCATCGAGCACGAAGAGAAGGGAGAGCATGTGGGCTGCAATTTGAAGTAACTACAGAGGTCGATGAAAAGTATCTCCGATGAAATTTCTTGGTCTTGCTGCACCGACTGCCATCGCTTTGTTTTCCGGTTGCTTTGTGGTTACAGAAGTTTGACCTTTTGAATGCTTCATAAGAAGAATCGAATGGACCAAATATTTATAAATAGATTGGAGATTGGGGGAAAATAGAGAAATAAGAAATGGACAGGGAGAAGATGAAGAGAGTGGAAGCTTAGGAGGAGCTTTGTCATTAGTTTTGGGGTCAATTGGCCACGTGGCAGCATCTTAACCCGATTTTATTTGCTGAATATGCTTGGATCGATTCGATTCCGTAAGCAAAGGTTGAAGGAGAGAGCTTTGCTGACGTGGCTTAATTTTGGAGCAATTTTTTAGGTTGATGCGTATAGCTTGAGAGACCATAATAAATTCCTTTTAATTAGTTAGATAATAATACTAGAGGAGAACCCGCACAATGCGCAAATTTTTATTTTATATTGTAAATAAAATTATTGATACACAATACTTATTAGAATAATGGTTCAACTATTAATATTCTTATCATTGATTTTTTCTTATACATTATTTTTTGAATATTATTTTCTCTCCAATGTATTTTCATTTATTCAAGTTTCAATATTACAATAATTTTAAATTTTGTTAATTTACGATAGTAAAGTTTTATTTAATTCTTTTTTTATTATCTTCTCTTTCGTTTGTTTTTTTTCTTCTATTTTCATCATTTACTTCTCTTTATACATGATGAATTTGTTATCTTCGATAATTTTTTTAAATGTTATGACTTTTTAATTTAAATTATCTCAAATTTTTTGATGTTATATTTTTTTCAGTTTAATATCTTGCTTGTTTTTCTTTATTTGCATTGATATTGATGAATCACTGCTAATTCGGTGATATAATTAAATCAAGCGGAGAAAAATTTAAATTGTAATTTTGAACTTAAAGTTATTCAATATATTTTTAAAATCAAAATAGTTTAAAATTAACTTAATTTTTTATTATGCTTTAAAGAAGAAGAAGAAAAAAAATATTAACTAATTTATATGTAATCTATACTATTATTAAATGAGAAGTCAAAAGCTGATGTGGCGCTCATACAGAAGCCGAACTTGACGTGGCATCGCGAGAAAATTCGTTGGAAAATAGTAAAAAAATATATGTTAAAATCGGTCCATCTGAAGTGGAGCGATCTGGTGCATTCGTTTTTTTATTTTCTTGCGTGGCGTCGTCGTATCCGTTCGTTATTCTCCACCAACCGATTTTGGACCATTTTACCCTTGCGCGAAATTATGTATTTATCTCAATGTTTTGAAACCCGGACCGACCCGGACGGTCGGACCGGTTGACCCGGAACCCAGTCACTAATACGGTCCGGGTTTTATGCTTAAACCCGCTTGATATCAACCCGGAAAAATCCGAAAAAAAACCCGCCAAATACCCGTGACCCAGCTTTGATCCGGTGACCCGCCCGCCCGGTTAATGAAAAAAATTAGCTTCTTTTTATTAAATTCTTTTTAATTACATTATTTAGATGATTTTTTATAATAATCAAAATTTGCAACTAATAATCTACTTTTTTTTTATTAATGAATGGTTTAAAAAATTAATTTGTTTAAGAAATTAGATATTTTAAATTTTCTATAGAATTTTTNTTTTATATTTTCTATAGAATTTTTTCATTTAATGATAATAAAATCGTAGATTTCAAGTGATAATTTTGAAATAATTAAATTTGATAAATTACGTTGGTTTATAGGTTTGGTAAATTGTGTTTACAAAAAACATCCAAATTTTTCTTAATGCATATAAACACTAAAAAATCTATTATTTTACTTAT